>CAOLHI010002595.1:0-243403 GCA_948474755.1 Ctenosaura bakeri
GGCTTTTGGAATTCTCAGTCCAAGAGCTCTTTGGTCTTAGTAAACTACAAATCCCAGAATTCCACAGGATGTTGAAAGTGAAATAACAGCACTATGACTGTATAGGCCAGAAAGGCCCTCAATGTTACATGCAGTTACTTTTCAAACAAACATCTGACCATTACAAACTATTGGTCCGTGCTACAAAACACTGCCTCCTCTTGACCATATCATTATTGGCTCAGTATGCACAACAGAGGCGATAACAAAAGACTGCACTGGGGAATGTGATATCCCCCCCCCGCACAATTTATAAAAGTCACGCCCTCATTACTAAAAGCTACAGCTACATAACAAAAGAAATTAAGCTATCTCTCATTAAGTTGCATTTGTAATGGTAAATACTTACATCTTCACCTTGGAAGAACCAAAATTGCAAGGAAATAGTTACTTCCAATCAACACTGTATAAGTTTACCTTATTTGAGGGAATACTATTTCCCTAAGGGTGGCTCCCATATAATTCTACAAGGCCAGAAGAAGTTGTAAAAACTGCTTCACCCTCTAACCATCTGCAGACACCTCTCTGAAATGGTGTTTGAATACTTTTTGAAAAGCCAGAGTGGATGATCACATACCTACTGTGTTTGTGCCTCCTTTCCAAGGAGACTATCCAGCTAAAGCTCTAAGGCTCTGTTACCATGGTTATCCTTGAGGTACCTAGAAGGTTGTTTGCCTTGAGGATCTATATTTTAGTTAAGACTTGCCTGTTAACCTGTTTTATTTTATTACCTACCTTACTTCTATGGAATGGTCATTAAAAAGAGCCCTCAAGGCAAAAGCAAACAGGACATTTGGAAACAGCTGTACCAAGTCTTGCAAGATGTTCCCTACTACTTTTAATTATTTTAGCTATAATGCAGGAAGAACAAATGCTGAATTCTTGCCCATAAAGAAACAAAGCCGTTAAAAAATCCTTCTATATCAATGATTGGGCTTCTATATAAGTTATCTTTTTTTAAAAAATACTCTTCATGCTCAAAACAGAAACAGCTATGAACCAAGTCAGACTCTGAGATACTCGGTTGACATTCAGTACACAGATTTGAAAGAACATGAAGGAATAACACAGGCATACAAGTAGATACTTTATCATAGTTTTAGGCTGTTATCTTATGACAACATATGTGGGAATAAGACCCAATGAAAATAGGGCTTACATCTGAGTAGACATGTGTAAGCTTAAAAGCACAACAGCATTGTATCTGAGAACATCAGCAACTAAAATGCAAACTGACAGAATCAGAATTTATTTTAGACAATTCTTTAATTTTAAACAGCTGCAATTTTAAACATTTCTAGCTTTTAAATATTTAAACAAACTTGTACTCAACTTGAGATAAAACTAAATAAAAATTGAACCGCAATCCTAAACCACTCACAATTCATGCTGTTCACAAAATCCTGTGCCAGAGGAAACTCAACAAAAATACAATGGCATAAAATTGTCAAAAAGTGCCACCTAGTATATTCAAGCAAATTTTAGAGTTTCACTTGGATTTTCTGGACTGCCTTAACACCATAATGTGAGAAGTAGTCTTTTTAAAGATAAAATCTCCAACACAGCACTAGGTAAGTTTAGCTATCCCAAGTCTAGCATTTTATTCTTTCAGACACCAGCAACAGAATAGTCAAATGATTTCACTCAGAAGGGTTTCCACTCACATTTGTAGGAGAAACACAATGAGCTGTGGTGCCGACTCATTCCTAAAAGTTGATGATGTAATTGTGTAAGAACCTTAGGTATACACTGAATAGAACATGACAACTAACAAATTTCTAGATACTGTTCTAAATACATGTATAGTTAGGAAGGAGCTAACTAAAGGTTGCCCAGCCCCTGAGTTAATCCTACTTAGTGTCAGAACCTGGACAGAATGGGCAACCATTCAGAAATAATGACTGGAGAACTATCAAGAGCATTACCTTTGTGCACCTTCAAGTCAATTCCGACTTATGGTAACCCTAAGATGAACCCATCATGAGGTTTTCTGGGCTTAAGAGTGTGAGATACATTCAAGGTCACATAGTGGATTCCCATGGCCAAGCAGGAAATCGAACCGTGGTCTCCAGGGTTACAGTCCAATGCTCAAACCACTACACACCACGCTGGGTCTCATGAAAAGTATATATCCACAGTAAGATGCCTAGAAAGTCCAAAATGGTTCAGTTTAATTCTGAAAGAGGAAAAATAGGAGGAGAATGGGTGAAAAAGAAATTGAAGGTGAGAGACAGAAAAGTCAAATCTCTTACAGATGTGCAGTGGATATCTTTAGAGGTACTATAAATAAAAAGATAAAACATGTTTTTTTTAATAATCTGTGGCACAAAAAGGTTCTGAGGAGACCAGTGTACTTAATGAACAGAATCAGAAAAGTCATAAAAAAACAGAGGTCCTTTGGAAAGTGAAACCCTGTGAAAAAAAAAAATGTTTCTGGTAAAACAAGTGCAGTGTAAAAGGGGAGAGAGTAATATGTTCCTCAATCATAAAACATAAACTAGCACCATTAAAAATATATTGAAGCACAAAATACTGAAGTGAAGTAAGAAAAGAGCCAGAGAGGTGTTGGAACTATTAAAATAAGCAATTATTTGAAAGGATTATTGAAAGGGTTACTGAAAAAATAGAGTGATCACAAAAAATCTTCATCCGTCCGTCCATCCATCCATCCATTCATTCATCTGTTTTAAAATGCATATATGTGGATAACACCCAGTTTTGCACACCACTTTTTTCCACCAAATTCCAAGGAAGCTGTTTTCAAGCTAAACCAGTGCCTAGTATCTGTAATGGACTAGATGTAGTCAAACAATCTGAACTTTAATCTAGACAACAAAGAGATGTTTCTAGTCAGTTGAAAGGCAGACCAGTGAACAGGCATTCAGTATCTGCTGGCTAGGGTTACAATTTCCCCAAAGACAGAGGTTTGCAGTTTGCACTCAGTGCTGGGTCTGAAAGCGCAGAGTTCAGTGGTAGCTAGCAGTGTCTTTGCACAATTAAGGTACTGTGTCAGCTGTGCCTGTTCCTAGATGACTGACCTGGCCTGCTGACTTATACTTTACCAAGCATTACTATCTTTTCCAAAGAGTGATGTTGTGTCACAATATATCCAAGGCAGAATAGCATCAGTTACTTCTACCAAAATGCAATGAGCCATCTTTATCCACTGGACAAGTCTCCGGCCACTATACCATTACCACAAAATCCTTAAGCCTGGTCTAAAATCACCCATTGAATTTCATGGCTCAGTGTCAACTTGAAGCTTGGTTGTTCAAGTGCAAATTCAATGCTCTAACCATGACAGTAGCTAGTAGACGTGGGGCCAGGAGGTAGTTAGATCACTGAGGAGGTTAGATACTGTAGCAGCGTAACTGTATAAGGTGCAGAGATATGTTTATTAATTAATATTTATATCCTTCCCTATATTATAAGATCTCAGGACAGTGTATAGGTAAAATCAATTTTAGATTACCTAAAACAATTTAAAACAGTAAAGAATAATGTTAAAATGATTAAAAGCATGGTGAATATTTTAACACTTTAAAACAATGAAAACTGTTTAAAATCATGCACACGTTGGACAAAATCATTAGGCTAAAAGATCACTTTTAAATAAAAACTTGAGAAATATTACACTAGAGTTAAAACGTATCTTAGGCTCTTCCTCTCACCTGACACAATGAACTGTTTTTCCCTCCAAAAGATGTTATACCAACAGAGAAATCAAACGGAATACTAAGCCCAGTAAAGAATATGACATAAAACAAAGTGCTGGAGGCCTTTTTAAACTCCTATATGTAAGCTATTTCAGCAGTTTTTAACCTTTTCTTTACCAAAAACTGCCTTTAATTATCTTTTATTGCCATGGATCAAAGACTTGAAACCTTAAAGTGCTTCAAATATTTATTTAAAAAGTTGCTCATCAAGGGTCTTCAAATTTGGAGAGAAGGGAGAAATAAGTAAATGTACAAACACCTATTACAATCCAATATTTTTATTGGATGATTCCATACAAATTTAGCATAAGAATAACAGAAATTACTACAATAACAAAAATAATGCCTGAACACCGAACCATGGCCTAATACTACTTGTTAATTTTAATTAATTAATTAACTGAGAAGGCTGATGCTGCATTTCACTTACAAGCTTTGCTGTATCAGGCTTAACAGTTGAAACTCATATTCTGAGTTCTGACTTTATATTTTTCAGATCGTTTCTATACTTACATTCAAGACATGAGTAAAGAATGATTTTTGCACAAGTATGTCATTACAAAGGGCATCAATACTCTCAAAGACTTCTTCGATATTTACAGAAATCTGCTTATAAGTGAGTCTGGAAATTTGGAAGAGAGTGTTTCTTGAACTGCAATTTCAGAGCACCATCTGTAGATATGTCTCTGAGCTTGTCTTTCTCTGCTGCTGTGAACTCCTTTAGTTCATGTACATTAACTGAAAATGGATCTCTAACCCAGGTTTTGCTTGCATTAGGAACAGGAAAATATTCATGGAAACTATGCTGCAAATCTTTCAAATGTCATGTGATATGTGATATGTCCTCCTTAGACAACTCTTCATCAGCGGAACAAAGAAAATTTGTGAGGTTTGGAAATGTCTCATAATTTCAGATTGATAGGTAATGATACCACAATTCCAACTTTTCCATCATTGCCTCTATCTTGTCTTCAACTTGAAAACCTGTAACTTTTTCTACTTGAAGATTTACATTGTGCATGGATGACGATATCTGACAGATATGCTAATTTTACTAACCAGGAAAAATCTGTCAAACAATTGCTAAGGCAAAATTGCTGCCCCACAAGGAATAATCTTATCTCATCTAATTTCCTAAAACAAGACAAAACTTCACCCCAGTAGCCAGTGAACTTCACAATACAGCAAAAGTTGATGGTGTTCACTGTCCTTATCTTTGCAAAGATGCTCAAAAAGTCTTGAATTCAGTTATTTGTTTTTTATAAAATTGACAATTTTGACTGATACTCTTAAGGTCTGTTTTAGTTTTTCTATTATCTTCTTGGCAACTAGAACTTCACTATGCATGTAGTAATGGTACAAAGTGACGGACAGTATGATTTCCTTAATCTATGCCACAAGTCCAGTAAGCTTTCCACTGCTCATGCCCCATCTATGCTAATTCCCACACATTTCAACCAATCCATGTCATGAGATGTTATAAACTGTTAAACTGTTAAATATTTCTTCAGCTGTAGCGTGTTATCAACAAAGAGATGAGCAGTAAATCTTCCAAAATATTTCCCTCATGCTCCTAACATAGCACAATAAGGTTACTTATTTGTGCTATTGTCTAGTTGAAGAGCAAAATGGGGAACATGCAAATTCTAATAACTGTTCCTTGATACTGGCTGACAAACTTTTGATTTGCTTCTTAACTATGTCATTTGACAAAGGTATTAAGGAAACATCTTTGATAGCTTTCTCTTTAACCAATGCATAAACCATGGTTTTTGCAGCTGGCAATACAACTTCTTAAACTATTGTGTGTCGTTTTCCAATTTTTGCTATTAGCTGAGAAACTTCAAATGGGGCCCTCACTGCATTTTCATTGCTAAAACCAGCTGCAGTCTTTTTTTAAAAACCATTTTCTTTCTTTTCCAAAGCCCCTGCTTCTTACTTTTGAAAAAATGGATGCTCTTTGTGGCATGTTCTTTATTTATGTTTAGTATTGAGATGTCTTCACAACTTTGATGATTTTATGGCAATGGACAATAAATTGTAACATAACACACACTGTGGTAGTTGCTTGTCTTCTGGGCCTGTACACACGAAGGTAATTGATAGATATTCTTTGCTGTAACAGCTGCACTTTTTAAGATTACTGGAAGAAACTTCATTTTGCTTTGAATAGGGTGCACTCTCATCAACATGATCAGTACTTTCATGTTTCAAATTAAAGCAGTGATCCATCCTGAGCTTCAGTCAAAATTTATTTACAAAATTCACCTTGATAATATTGAAAAGTCAAAGTGACTTTTGTCACAAAGTGACAAAGTGATCCAACAATAATCAAACATTTTTGTTCACAGAAATCAAAGAAAAAAACATGATCATTTTTAATAACCCACAGTTATCAATCCAAAGACTGTCTGAATGGTCAGTCATACTGATTCTGACTCGCTCTTCCCACAAACACAGTCCTCCTTTAACATATGAATTTTTTTCAAGAACATTCTCGAGACAACTACAAAATTCTGCAAAGGAACAGACATTCTGAGAATGTGGCAGCACACCATGGACAACACTAGAATTTGATGCAGCTGTGAAGATGGCTTCTGGCTGTACCTGCAGTAGCAACAAATCTCATGTGTTCTCAGCCACTCAGGCTCATTCACTTACATGTTCTCACCACATGCAGAAGTAGCAAGTGCTGAGTAGATGTTTTTGCTATCAAACAGTTAGTTTGATAACTTTTGAACTCCTTGAGATATCATAGTGAAACTCTGTAGAAATGATGAATCTCAGCAGCAAGACTCACTTTAACTGTCCACCCATCTGTCCACCTGCCTCTTTCTTCCTTGTTTTAAAATATTGTTTTAAATTACTATCATTTCCTTTTCATTACACATTAATTCCATATCAATTTCTCTTCCATTCATACCATCATTCCAATGTCAATATCAATATTATATACATCCATATGTATATCTACATAATTGCCTATATAGCTATATTATATATCTCTACTGGTTATACTTATATTCCTTATTTTCCAGTACAACTTATTCTGTATAGTTTTTAATCTTCTTAGTCCTCTAAGTCAATACTTGCTAAATTCCCCCATTTCTTTTCCCATAATTGTGCAACTTCTTCACAATCTCCTTCAATTGTTTTAAAGTTTTGTTATTTTAATAACATAGTTAATCTGTCTATTTGATCCATATCAAAAAGTTTAAATACCGATTCTTCTTCTGATAGTATCTTATTATTTTTCCATTTTTGAACATAGATCATTCTGGCTGCTGTTATCCAATACAGAGATAAGATATGTCTCATTTTGCCTGCTTGCTTTTTTAACTTTAAAAGCTTTTAACATTTCTTCAAACCTCCATGGACCCCCTGTGAGGTCATCATGCCCCCTCAGGGATCTGTGGACCACAGGTTAAGAACTGCTGAGCTATTTCCTAAATTTTCTACTGTAAACGTCAACATTACACCATTCTCATACCCAGTTCTCCTACACTGTCGAGTTATAGATCAATACTGAGACAACTTTCTGAACTGCAAAACCTAATGGCCCAACCTAAAGTCTGGTTTCAATGTCAGAATGCAATTCTTCAGACTCAGACCAAGTGTAGGGCCACTTCTGCAGCTCTATAATGTGTGTATATGTGCCTTCAAGTCACCTGTTGACTTATGGCAATCACTTGAATTTCACATGTTTTTCTTACAAGACATGCTCAGAGTTGGTTTTGATTTGTTGGCAGTCTTCCTTGCAAGTAACAAGCAGGGCTGCCTCTGCTTACCTTCCAAGAACATACGGGCCTGTAGAGAATTGAGGCCTAGCTCTATAATACTGACAGTCCTCCACATTTGCAGATTAAGCATTCACAGATTTGATTATTCACAGATTACTATACTGCCACTGCCTCCACTGCTGCTCTATGCAATTTTTAACCAGGTGTTGCTCTGGGGGCAGTATTCCCTCGCTCAATCACATAGGCAGGAAGTGGGGAAAGGAACGGTACAGGAGGAGGGCAGGCACATGTATGTTCACTTAATTTCCTCACTCACATGAGCAGGAAAGAAGGGAAGAGGTGGGACAGGATGAGGGAGTGTGCATTTGCTCACTCACACAGGCAAGAGGGAGAAGGAGATGGGATGGGGGTGTGTGCCTTTGCTCAATTGCTCATGCAGGCAGGCAGGAAGGGAATGGGATGGGTTTCCCCTTTCTCCCTCCTCCTGTTCTGCCATCCCATCCCCTTCCCCTCTTCCACCCACTCAAGTAAGTAAGCAAGTGAGGCAACATACACACAGCTGGGCCCAGCCACCTGTGTGTTCAATACACTTTGAGGGGCTTATAATACTTGTGGTTTTTCCACTTACATGGAGGTCCTACAGCCCAACCCTCACAAAAGTGGAGGGCCTACTGTACCAATTCAATTGTCAAGAATCCATCGGGCTTCACATAAATGGAAAATGATTTTAAAACTTTATTTAATGTTTCAATGTGCAGATTTATCCTTTTGAAGAGTCTTGGATAATGTTGCATAACATGCTGAGTTTATGGCCTGAATGAAGAGGTGGACATGCATAATTAACAACCTTGGCAATGGTGAATCACAAGCCATAACCCTTAAGGTTTATGCAAAATGTATCACTAAAGGAATCTCCTACTCCCATCACTAGGAGAATAAAGCATGCAACTCAAGAACTGGCCAATCCTCTTCATTTAAAATGTTGCTTTCATTTTTTTATGAAGGAAGACTGCCAAGTACATTTTCTTTTCATCTTACAAGCAAAGCAAAGAAAGTTAGGCATTCCAGTTGTCCAAAACAAAACAATAACTTGCTTACAGCCGGAAGATTGAAATGATCATAAGAGGTCAAGATCAAGATATTTCCCCTGAGGTAGTATCCAAAGACTGATGTTTCAGAATTAATATTATTAATTATTATTATTAATTCAAATTTTGATATACTGTAAGCAAAAATTCAGTGTTTAGTACTCAAGGCTGCTTGCTAATCTAAAAGTTGCAGATAGCTCAAACAAAGCTGAGCCAAAAGAATTATTTCCCCAAGTCATAACAGAGTAATAACTACTTGAATATATGAAACTCAAATATATGACATCACCCATGTTTTATTTGATTTTACTGGTCTTAACAAGCTGAATATTGCTCTGATAAGTGATTCTGCTGATCCTTGTCATTCTTAATTCTTTATGGTGAAAGCACTTTGACACTGTTTGATCCTAGATAGTGATTTTCAACAATTCTAAACACACAAAGACATTATTCAAGATATCAGTGTCTCTGTAACCACAGAATGTGGAAATCAGTGCTGATGTAGCTTCCTCTTAAGAGCAAATCATGTAAACAAGTAGTCCTCCTCCCTTCAAATCTTCTCTCCTATAACACTTTCTTCTGTTTTTTTTTTCTGATGAGAGTTAAAAACCAAGGATGAAATTACCATTTCAAATTTAGGTCATTCCTAGCCGTAGTTAACTTGGGTGTCAAAGTATCTTTTGGTGGTCTTGTGTGCTTTCAAGCTGTTTCTGACTTATGGTGACCCTAAGCCAAACCTATCATGTGGCTTTCTTGGCAAAATTTGTTCAGAGGCATTTTTTGTCTTCCTCTGAGACTGAGAGAATATGACTTGCCCAAGTTTACTCACTGGGTTTCCATGGCTGAGCAGAGATTGGAAGCCATATCTCCAGAGTCACAGTCTTAGGCCCTTTCCACATGGGGGTTTAAAAACGGTGTAGAGCGACCTCTGACGGAGGTTGTCTACACTGTAAAATGGATTGGGGTGGATTACTTTTGTGTAATTCCATACCCCAGTCCGAGCTAGGGCGCCTGGAAGTGGCGGCGCCGCGTGCTTTTTGAAAACCACTTTTCAAGTGGTTTTTAAAAAGCACGATCGTGCAGCCGCGTGCAGCCCCGTTGCAGCACCCAGTAAGATTTGCAGGCGCGTGCAAGGGCGTGCCTGCAGATCTGCCGGGGGCAGGCTTTCTGGCTGGTGAGCTTCTCCGGTTGGTGGAGAGCCTCCACCAGCTGGCAGCTGCCATTTTGGGCCCCGCAGGACGCCGACGAGTGTGGAGCAGCGAAAATGCACTGCTCCACGTGGCGACGGAGTAAGGTAAGCTCCGTTTCAGGATGTCTCAGGATGTTTTTTCCTTCCCGTGTGAAAAAGGTCTAAATCTCAAAACACTACATCACATTGGCTCTCAAAACACTACATCACATTGGCTTTCAAGTGCCATTAAATCTAGGAGAATGGGCAGTAAATTTAATCTCAAGGACAGAAAAGGGTAAAGGGACCTTCTCAGTCTCAGTAGGCTTCTACTGTAACCATCATTCGAAGGAAGGTACTGCATAACCAGAAATATATCTAGCATTGAGTCTATAGAATTCCTTCCCCACATAGGATAATCAGATGGACTCTACACAGCCTTCTTGCTACCTTGTAAAAACACATTCACGTAACTTGCATTCCAGAAAGAATGTAAACAAGGCTACAATTTTGCTAACTTAAGACTTCTAGTTTTAAAAATGAAATATTTACATTGTAATATCTTAAGTTGCAAACTTATGTTGAATCATTTTAAGTGGAAAAGCAGCTCATAAATTTAAACATAAAGTACCTAATTAAGACTTGGCAACATGAAAAAAAAGGAAAAACATATTTACCCTGCACCTAAAATAGCAAACTGAGCCATACTACATGGATGGGTTTCAGTCACCTTAGTCTACTGTACCAATATTAATAATATGTTTTGTAGAAAACCCATTTCTCAAGCTGATTCTTGAGGAAAAAGAAATATCAAAATACTGTTTCCTTCTCTTCCTCTTCTCATTTCCATATCTCATGACTCCCACAAAAGTCTCTCTGTCACAGTAACTGGAATGATCAATACCTTGTGCAATTGAAGGGAATGGGAATAATAAAGAAAGCAGGCTAACCCAAGAGAAAGTCTAATCACCACACACACAAACACAATATAGTTAAAGATGCAAAGGGCTTGTTGCTGTTTCTTTAAACCAAGTAGCCATCAATCACAGGTTACCTGCTGAAATGAAACCAATCCTTTACAGTTCTTTAGTGAACTTTCATCTTTTACAAGCTAAAAGTGGTTATTTCCCCTCCCACTTCCCCCTTACACTGATATTGCACTGTTGTTGTTGCTGCTGCTGCTGCTAATATGATTCATTTTCTATGGATTTTTAAGAAGGTGGGCGATTGAACTTGGGGTCCCTGCCAGAGTGATTCGAAAACCACAAGAGTCTCAGTCTGAGCAAGTTGCAGAGGACAAAAAATTTGCAAACCCTAAAGCAAGAGACACAACGGCCCTATTTTAAACAATAAACAATAACTCTTTATTCTTAGTGTTGCTAGTTATTAAACGTATGTCTGTATCTTAAATACATATGACAACATGGGAAAATGCCACCTCAGAGATCCTCTAGGGTAAGTATCAACTGTCAAGTATGACCTCCTGGAAGCCTAATAACAAACCATGAATTGAGGTGAAGTGTGAAGGAGTAAGGAGATCAGGTGGAAGCAAAGATCCTCCTTGTCTGATAGGATGCTTCATCACAGACGGACATGTACTTGCTGTGACTTTGAGACCACTATGTGTTACACATACTGTGTGTTCATTTTCTGGCCTACCATCTAAGGACAGAGTTTGATTGGATGCAGTCATTCTGCTTTTCACTGTTCACCTAAACCATCCTTTCCACAAAAGACACAACTAACAGTACCTGCTGATGATTTCTAAATCTCTCCAGTTTTCTTTTATTCAGCTTCCTTCTGAAGTGGGTGGACTGATCATTTGTAAGCACATTTAAATACACTTTAGATGGTATTATTCAATAGTGGGGGGTTTTCCCCTACTGGTATAAATATGTGGCTTTTTACTACTGGTATACATTTGTGTTCATGCATACTGGGACACCCAACATTTGCTGAACATCTGTTGTACTCATATCCATAGATAAAAGGAAATGCATTTTGCAAATAAAGAAAAAGTGTCTCACACTCTCTTTCATGAGGACACTGCCTCAAGTTGTCTTAACAGCTCTTAATAAGGATATCATCAACATGTAAGTGTGCTCTTTGTATACTCCACTGATGACATTCATCCTGTTTAAGAAACAATGCATTTCCCTCTATCACTACCATTTCTGGCCCATCTTTATTCCTGCTTGAAGTACTCCAGGATATGAAGCTGAGTCACCCTTACAACTGCATTCTCTGATAATATTTATAAACTGAATTACAATGCCTTTTGTTCCAAGGCAGTAATTTTCCTTGGTATATGCAATGGATATTCAAGATGGTTTATAAATCCCCACACTGTAAGATTAGTTTAGCAGGGGAAACAGCTTTTCAGGGACATTTATACCCCACTACAGTATCACACTGACAGCACAACCTTTCAGTACAGATACCAAGAATAAGTTATTGAGATGTATATCACAACCAGTAAGTCTCTGGAACATGAGAGATTAGAAAAACCAGTCACGCACAGGAGTGTACAGCTCAAAAGGAAAAGTCTATTCTTTGCTGAACTCCCAAGACTGCAGTAGAAATTACAAAACCAATGAATATATTCAAAGAATTCTGTAGTTCTTCCACAGACTGATGCCCCCTGCTTAAGGCTAGCTAGCATATGCATTAAAGAGAGCGAGGCTATAAATGGGTCTACCTTAATTCATAGCTTTCAACAGAAATAAAATATCCACAACCTGTGATAGGATACAAAACTGTAACAAACAGAATTGCCCATACGGGGCAAACTGATCGGGGATATCAAACCCAACACAGAAGTATGAATTCATTCTCCTATAGCAGCAATAGGCACAATTGTGTGACATACAGGCAGCTGTAACATCCAGAAGGAGTTGGAAAAAGTGCTGCTGTGAACATAAAACTGGCTGCTCGGCCCATCTGTCTGTTCACACTAACTGTTTTTTTAGGCCAGAGCTGGGAAGCATGTGGCCATCCGGTTGCTGTTGAACTGCAACGCCCATTAGCCCTAGCCAGCATAGCCAATAGTCATAGTTGATGGGAAATAAAGTCCAACAATATCTGTAGGGCCACACATTCCCCAATCTAACACTGTGAATTGTCCCAAAGAACAAAGTTAAAACAGTCTCATTCAACAAGCCATATTGCTGTAGCTACATACCAAATAATTAGCTTTAAGTGAATTTTTATTTTGTTGCTTCATTAGTATTAACTGTCATATAAACAGTATAGTATACTACTGGAAAATGGACACACAAACATTCAGTTTGCTTTCTTCCTACCCAGGAAAATCAAGCAGCAAAGCCAACTAACTACTGAGTGCCTAGCAGCAATGGGAGGCAAAGAAAAGACAGGTTGCATCTACTCATCTGTGGTCAACCAATAGCTAGGATGTTTGCTTCATCCTAGAAAGCAAGAACAGAAGCTACAAATTGTTCTGTATGAAGTGGCAGCCAAAAGGAATTAATTCAAAAAACACTGACTACTTGAAAGAGATTCTTATTTCATGTTACCCACTTGAGCTAGCTGTACACATAGGTGCCTAATTACAGAAACAAAGAAAGGGTGGGACAATATTTTCCTAAAGTTTTAGCAAGCACAGATCTGGTATATATAAATACAAGACACAAGCCAAAACATTTGGTGTTTTCCATAGGGAAAAAGAAATCTACAGTTATTAAGCACAAGAAAATGAGCACTGAAAGAAAAATATTAACTATTGAATAATGACATTATACAGTACAAATTTGTTGAAGGCTATATACCTTCTTGGCACAAGGAGCAAATTCATAACAAAAAAAAGTCAAGAAGGAAGAATGGATTTGGACAGAAACAGATGTACAATTTCTCTTCACTGGCTTAAAAAAAAAAAAGAAGAAGTGTGCAATGGCTAAAAAAGGCCAGAGAACTTTAAGCTCTTCTTCATTCAGACTTAGAGGACCAAGATCCATATCTTCTCTTACTTTGATACAATGTCATAATCCCTCACCTTTTACACCTTTATGTCAGGTTGGATTATATATCAAAACAGATAAAACTACAGCCAGAATCTTCCTGGGTCACTATCCTGATGTAAGAACCACTGTGAAAGCAGCTTTGCTTCCTCGGAAACTGCGTAAGTGCATTTCCTCATGAAACTAATCATTCTGCAAGCATATGCATAGCACCCTCTCACACTCTTTGTTTGGTGGCTAATGAACTACTCAACAGTTATACAATGGGGAAACTCAAGAGCCTAGTGACCCACTGAATAATGTGTTGTGCCATAACGGCACCTAATGTAACTATATTGGCATATATTTACAGACAGCTCTCCATATTTGCAGGTTTGACATTCACAGATTTATTTGCAAATTTCTCCAGCTCCTACCCTCTTTAGGAGCTTTTTTTTCTGGAGGAACCTCTCAGTGGCTCCAATCAGGCCACACAGCCCTTTAAAAACCTGCCTCTGGTCCTCCCTCATTCTCCACCATCCACTGTCTGACCAGCTAAAGACAGCTCACAGCCTGATTTTTCAGTACCACAAACCCTTTTCTGATGCCCTACACACATCCAAGGAAAGAGATGAGCAAGAGAGGAAGTACAGCACCACCATGCCAACCCACCCTCTTTCTCTCTCCCTTCCCTGCCCAGGTTTGGATTCTGGGTACCTGTTCTCCCCACCATGCTTCAGCCCCCTTCCCACAAACACACAGACACACACTTTGATATTTGTGATTTTTCCTCTTCTGTGAGGGTCCTGTGCTCCTAACTCTAGTGAATGTAGAGGGCCAACTGTACGCTCCTCTAAAAGGAAATAACAGGACCCTAAAGGCAGCAGATCCCATCTGATATTGGAAGCTAAGCAGGGTCAGCCCTGGTTAGTATTTGGATGGGAGACTGCAATGAATACCAAGTGCTGGGGGCTACATTTTAGAGGAAGGAATTGGCAAAACCATCTCTTGAGTATTCCTTGCCTAGGAAAACCCTATGAAATTCATGGGGTCACCATAAGTCAACAGGCAACTTGAAGGTACATACAGACTCGAAAAGGAAACAGGAACTACCGTATATACTCGCATATAGGACGACTGGCGTATAAGATGACCCCCAACTTTTCCAGTAAAAATATAGAGTTTAGGATATACTCGCCGTATAAGACCACCCCTCTTCCAACGCACACCAAAATGCTTATGACTGAATGTGGTACCCAGTATACAACAACCAGCCAGTCACGGCAAGCCAGGTACCTTACAGGTGATTGGCAGGTTGTTGTATACAAAGTCTGCTTAAATAGGTCAGCTCTCCCTGCCTGCCCAGCCCTCCCTCCAAACATGCCTCTTTCACCTGTCTGGCCCACCCCTGTATCCTATTACCAAGGGTGGGCCAGACAAGTGAAAGAGGCATGTTTTTCTGGGCAGTTTTTCTCCAGCAGCTGCCGGAATGTTGCTGAAACTTCCTGAAACATGGGAGCAGGGGTGGCAGCCTCCTCAGAGTCGGAGCCGGGGCCCGCCCTCCCCAGCGAGCCTGCAAGTGTCTCGCGGGCCGGGGGGAAACTCGGCAGCAACCTAAGCCTCAGGAAAGGCATTTCAGTCTCTTAGAATGGGGCAAAATCCATATAAAATTTGGACAAGCACCAGATAAAGAGTATCAAGGAGAAGGGAGCAGAGCACATGGCTGGACAGGGACTTTACAAAGGTGGGACTGAAAACCCTCACCTTGGCGGTGGGCGAGAGTATCAAGGAGAAGGGAGCAGAGCACATGGCTGGAGGAGGACTTTACAAAGGTGGGACTGAGAACCCTCACCTTGGCGGCGGCGGAGCTTCTTTCCGGGCAGGGGAAGCTCTGGGGGGACAGGAACAGCGGCGGAGCTTCTTTCCGGGCGGGGGAAGCTCTGGGGGTGCAGGGACGGCAGCGGAGCTCCTTTCCGGGCAGGGGAAGCTCTGGGGGGGCAGGAACGGCGGCGGAGCTCCTTTCCGGGCGGGGGGAGCTCTGGGGGGGCAGGAATGGCGGCGGAGCTTCTTTCCAGGAGGGGGAAGCTCTGGGGGGGCAGGAACGGCGGGGGAGCTCCTTTCCGGGCGGGGGAAGCTCTGGGGGGGCAGGAACGGCAGCGGAGCTCCTTTCCGGGCGGGGGAAGCTCTGGGGGGGCAGGAATGGCGGCAGCAGCGGAGCTCCTTTCTGAGCAGGGGGAAGCACCTGGCGTATAAGATGACCCCCCACTTTTGAAAAGTTTTGGGGGGGTAAAAAGTCGTGTTATACGCAGCTATATACGGTACTCCCTTTTGTAGACTACATTCTTCTTGAGACACCATAATTCTATAGACAAGGATAGCTACACTAGCATAACTCAGATCTTTGCTAACACAGCAACACAACATCATCTTATGCCTGACAAGTTCAGAAAAAAACAAGCAGCGCTTAATGACAGGGTGGGGAAATCATGTGAAGGAGAATATCTCCAGGATCCTTTAGAGCAGCTGTCAGATACAAATGCAGCAGAACAATAAAATGTGTGCCATCCCCCTAATGCCATAAACCTAATTCAGGCCACAAAGTTCTGGGCCACATCAGTCATTCAATACAGTGCTGGAACTGGTGATTGTCTCAAACCAATCTAGGTGCCTTAAATAGAAAAACCAGGAAAATTACGACAGCAAACCACACTTTACATCCTCCAAATGATATTAATTGACTATATCTACCACATAATATTATTGGTGGCTGAGAATTACTACAGGTGAAGCAAACTGGTAAAGAAGAGAGAAGATCCTTGTGTGGACACATCAAAGAAAGCAAAGGAAAGAATGCTAATAGGTAAATACAGAAATAATACCTCAAACACTGAAGAAAGAAAATAATAAAAAATCACCTTGAAGCCTGGCAAAACAAGCCACTATCATTATCATATTTATTTATATTCTGCCTTTTCCCTCCAGGATTGAAAGCAGCTTACAAAAATTAAAAACAGACACAACTAAGAAAATCCGTATCAAAGTTAAGAATATAATTAAACTGTCAACAAAGTTAAAAGCAGTTAGCATGTTAGCGTGCATGCATTTATTTGCTACATATACCTGAAATTTATTATTATGTACATCTTAAATTTTGGACTGTGCATCTGATGAACCTGGGTCCTATTCACGAAAGTTTATACCACAAAAGTTTGTCTTTGTTGTTTTTGCTGTAACAGATCAACCCTCTGGAAATTATACCTATAATACAGAACAGTTATCCCGATGTACTTATCCATAACTGTTTCATATTCACGACTACTTAGTTACAATTGTGACATTATTGCCATTACTGCAACTTCCCCCCAACCTACTTTACTGGGCATCAGCTGTGCAGAGAGAAAAAGACCCATTATAATGGTAATTAGAATACAGGTGAATGGTTTCCATCAGGTGAAAGGGTCAGACCTGGAAATGTTACTTAATTACATTAACTGCTTAGTTCAGTGGTTCTTAACCTTTTCTTTACCAGGGACCCCTCAAATATCATTTGTTGCCACTAACCACCAAAACTCAAGATTTAAAACCCTAAAGTGCATCAAATGTTTTTTTAAAGTTGCTCATCAGTGGTCTTCAAATTTGGAGAGAAGGGAGAAATAAGTTAGTGCACACACTTCTATTACAATATTTTTATTGGAATGATTCTGTACACATTCCTCTTTCTCCCTTCTTTTCTCTCTTTCTATTATAACTGTAAACGCTCATAACACGTCTTCTTGGATCCCCTGTGAGAACATCGTGGCCCCATGGATTAAGAACCTGGTTAATTAAGCAGCTGATAAATGAAAAAAATCTAACAATTTAATGAAGCCATGAGAAAGCTAGTTATTCCTCGGTCACTGGAATAACCTTTCAGTACAAGGTCAACTCCATAAATTTCCCCAGTTTTTAATTCCTGCAAAATAAAACATCTAATTCAAAAATATTTGTACCATGGAGTTGTTCATCCTTCTAGATCAGTGGTTCTCAACCTTCCTAATGCCGCGACCCCTTAATACAGTTCCTCTTGTTGTGGTGACCCCCAACCATAAAATCATTTTCGTTATTTATTTATTTATTTATTTATTATTTTATATTTATTTATTATTTATTTATTAGTTAGTTAGTTATTTCCAACATCAAATAGATTGGAAACACTGCCCTAAATCACTGCTCTGGATAGACTTCTAATGCCTAAAAACTGGTAACCCTCCCCCTTTTTTTAAGCATAGAAAGCGTCCATCAATGTCAGAATTAAGGCAGTAGTTCTAGTTCTGAATGTTGGGTTTCCACAGTTCAAAAAGCCAGTCACTCCCAAAGGCAATGCCGAAACAGCCCACATTTTACACGAGGCACAGGGAGGAAAGGACAGGGAGAGAGGAAAGATGGTGGCGGCATAAGCAGACGTGTTTTGTTTCCCTCCCTCCCTCCCTTAAAGGGAGTGCGGGCACTGAACAGACAAAAAGCGAGGAATGCAAGACAGTCAGGGCGAAGAACAGAACACGTGCGTGTGGCAAGCGCCAAGGGTCCACGCACAACAAAAGCGAGAGGAGAAAGTCATTCTGGCTATTTCTGCACTAGACTGTTATAGCGCTATTATTCCACTTTCACCATCCTATGGAATCCTGGGGTTTGCAGTTTGAACTGCAAATTCCAGGATTCCATAGGATGGTGAAAGTGGAATCACAGCACTATAACACTGGAATGTGGAAATGGCCAAAGTCCACAGGACAGATCAGAGCAGCGCTTTCAGGTCAAAAAACCAAAAAAACAAAAACAAAAAACAAAACCAACCAAGGAGCCTCGGGGGCTCTTGCTACACAAACCGAAGCCCTTGGCTGACGCCCCCTGCTCCTTTCCTGACTGAGTTCTCGGTCTCGGAGGGACCGATCTCCCCCGTCAGATGGCAGATCCGCTGCAGGAAAGTTTCCCCCTTTGCCTGCCGGACCAAAGGCAACAGCCACACCGACAACTCCCACGGAGTGGCGTGCCCAGAATGAATGGGCGACTGGGCGATCACCGCTGCTGCAGCCCTGCCACTTTGAGAAGCAAGCGGAGCCCAGCTGCTCGCTCGCCCCGGCAAGCAATTCTGTTTGCCGGCATGAATGAGCGTGAGGCGAAGAGGGTGAGGGGACAGGGTCTTACCTCCCAGACGTCCCGCTGCAGCGCCATAAACCCTGAATGGGAAGCCCTCTGTGTGTACGTGTGTGTGTGTGTGTGGTGTGGGCGCGAGCGTCCAAGCAGCGCCCGGCTGCTCACTTGCCCCGGCAAGCAACTCTGACTCTGCAAGCCGGCATGAAGGGGAAAGGGAACACTGAAGGGGAAGCCCTCCGTGTGTGTGTGTGTGTGTGTGTGGTGCAGGCGCGAGCGTCCAAGCAGCGCCTGGCTGCGCCTGGTTGCACGCCTCTCCCCTCCCGCCAGTGCGGGGTCTCCTCTCCTCACCTCCGCCTTAACGCTCCGGCTCCTGCTCTCTCCTCTCGGTGTCCTCACCTCCGCCTTAACATTCAGGCTCCAGCTCTCTCCTCCCACTCTCTGCACCTCCAGCTCCACCTCAGGCTCCTCCAGTGCTTTCCCACCAGGCAGGGAAAGACAGGGAAATGTCCAGCATGCCTCCTCTCCCCTCCTCCCAGTGCAGGGGTCTCAGAAGCACTGCTCCCATTGGCTGTGAGGCCACCTTCTTTTAAAAGGGGGGCAGGATTGAGGAGCGGCGACCCCTGTGAAATGGTCATTCGACCCCCAAAGGGGTCCTGACCCCCAGGTTGAGAACCACTGTTCTAGATCAATGAAGCAGGGGGAGTTCCTTCCCTCAGATCTCAGTGAACCGCAACCACTGTACTTCCCCATCAAACTAGGGGGAAAAATT
Source organism: Ctenosaura bakeri (assembly GCA_948474755.1). Lineage (NCBI taxonomy): Eukaryota > Metazoa > Chordata > Lepidosauria > Squamata > Iguanidae > Ctenosaura > Ctenosaura bakeri. The sequence continues at coordinate 19,604 of CAOLHI010002595.1, forward strand.
CAGCAAAAAAGAACAAACAACACCACAGGAGCCAGTTTTCATGCCAGAAAAGGAGAGCTTTATGCCAGGAAAGTGCTACCTGCAACTTGCCTTGAACCCTCCTCTGACAGCCACAATGGACTTTTTTTTTCCTTTGTTGAAAAAACAGTCATAGAACTACTCTTTGAAAACCATTTAAACACTGGTCTGATTGAGCCCTTCCTTTTTAATAAAAGGCCTTTAAAGAACAGTCCTCTGATTGCCTTTTCAATAAAGAAAAAAACAATCCAGTTTGGGGGTCAGAGGGGTTCAAGGCAGCCTGCAGGTAGCATTTTCCCATCCTGCTTCAGATAAACTATAATTTTATGCAAGAGACAGCATGGTATAGTGGTCTGACCATTTGACAATGAGTCTGGAGACCAGGGTTTGATTCCCCACTTGGCTATGGAGGTCCATTGGCAAACCTTAGCTACTTCACCCCCTCTCACCCCAGAAAACCCATGATAGATTGACTTTGGGGTCACCATAAGTCAGAAACAACATGAAGGCACACAGCAACCACTTTATCCACGTGTGATGAACCTGATGGGAGGGGGTCTTGACAACAGAGCCTCCTCAGCAACTCAGAGTGTTTAAGCTGATTGCTGGTGAAATGGAACCTTAGATAGCCCAGGGGAGGGGCCGGTGGAAAGAGGAAAATAATGGATTTTAACAGTCTGGAGTGTGTTTGAAGGGGAGTATAATTTGTGGTGTGTTTGGAGAGTTTGGAGATTTGAAGAGCTCTATGGGAGAGAGAACTGAGAGAATTCGGTGTATGAAAGATAGTGAATGAATTGAGAGAGAGAGAGAGAGAGAGAGAGAGAGAGAGAGAGAAGAATGGTATGCTGTTTATAAAGAGATCCCACTGATATTTTTTTTTTTTGGTCAGATCCCACTGCTGCCACCACAATTTATAACGTGCAGGAAAAAAAGCCACTGCCCATCAATGCCGAGTGCAAAAGGTGCACCCAAGCCTCGCACTCAAGGCCTGCCCAGCCTGACACCTCTTTGTGTTCAGGTCTGAACAGCCAAGGAGATCTCTGAACCAAGCCAAGGCCAGGACAAACGGGTCTGCCTCAGTTCTCCCTCTCTGAGAATGCAGTCCCTTCCTTACTCTTGTCCCCCTTGGCTTCTTCCTTTCAGGACTCTCCCCCTTTACTGCCTTCCCTAAATCTGTCCTTCTCCCAGATGTAAGGATCAGCAGTGATTTATATTTTCCAAGACTGTGGTACTGTTGGCACTAAGGTCAAGATGATATTATTGGTAGCGTATATATTCCAGGATTCAAAATAAGACTCTGTGACACTGTTTTAAGGAACACAGAACTATAAATGTTTATTGTAACACTGTTGCTTTAAATGTGTTTTGTGTCTAAATGTTTATCAACAGCACACCATTCTTCTCTCTCTCTCCCTCTCTCTCTAATTCATTCACTATCTTTCATATACCCAGTTCTCTCAGTTCTCTCTCCCATACCATGATATTTCTGTTTCTGTTTAAAATGAAATGGTTGGATCCAGACATAAAAACACACTGCAAAAATCATAGCACAACAACTTAGTATTCAAGGAACACAGATGGATCAGGACAGTTGCCTTCTCAGAATGGCACTGTGTAGTAGTAAAATAAATGGCTGAAGTTGCTCAACGTGTCTGCCACTGGATCAGATTCTGGATCTAACCCACAATGTTTAAGATGATGCAGCACAATGCAATTTTCCTCCTTTCAGACATTCAGCATTACAAAACACATAAAGAAGACTGAACATCTTGTTTATTACATAAAAGACATGTACCATACATATAACCAAATTTAATATATTAAATCATCCTTGGAAGAAAATTCAGTGAGGCAGCAAACAAAAAGGAATAAGCATCCAATATGAGCCAGATTCAAAACAGTGAATTGTAGGAAAATGATAATGTCTATGTTCACTTAGCATCAAATTTAGTTTTTTTCCCTCTTAGAAACAATACATCTATTTTCAACTTCCACACCCTTGAAATTCATTAGAGACATGCCAGATTGTATAACACGATCATCATTCACAGCTATCCTGAGAAAAAAGCTATTATAATGAGTTCCGCTTTTTTTCCCTTCAAGATCACTGGACAATGGACAAAATTTCCATTACATTGCAAATTAAAGAATAAACACATGAAATCATTCTGCTACAGACTTAGCAGCTTTTCTTTAAAAAAAAAAAAAAGTATGGCAGCAACAAAAATTTAGCTGGTCGAACACCAAATTTTCCAATTGTCAACAACATTGTGTTTGTACTACAATTTATATCCAATTTAAGTGGTGCTCCTGAAACTGATGCTGCTTTGTTTCTGACCTTTATTACATTTACAGACCTTGGAAGTTTTAGGATGAAGAAAAATATAATGTTCTATCTGTGTAGGAAGTCATGCAAACATACTAGCAAACGCCTAAGAACTTTGCTTCTCAGGCTATCTGATGTACGGAAATGACCATTTTTTTCATTGTGTCAGGGACAGGCATCACAACATTGCCCACTGGATACAATCACTTTGTTCTTCCTGCAAACTTTCCAAGGACCCAAAGCTGGGCACCAGTTCAGGGACCACCACTTCACTTGAATACATGCCCACTGTGTATCCACAATTCTTGTTGTTACTGTGTGCTTCAAGTCATTTCTAATTTATGGTGACCCTAAGACAAACTTATCACAAGGTGGTCTTGACAGAATTTATTCAGAAGGGGTTTGCCCTTGCCTTCCTCTGAGGCTGAGAGAGTATGACTTGCCCAGGATTACTCAGTAGGTTTCCTTGGCCAAAATGGGGATGTGAACCCTGGTCTATATCATATTGACCACAATACATATTATAAAATGTTGCATCCACCTCTTGTTTATCAATGAACCCACAACAAAAGCAATAAGACAGCTGTTTTGACTCCTGCCCTGACACCTTTCAGAAGAAACTGATACAAGAAAGATCCAAAACTTTCTAGCTTTTTCAGCACTACCATTATGTTGTAGCAAGTAGAGATAAGAAAGCACACCAGAGCAATGCTTCTTAAAATGGCTTAAGATGTGGGGCACCAGCAACTGGCACAACCAATGTGCCATGAACCAGCACCATATTTAAACCCATTGGTTATAACTGTTTCTTTCTTCCCTGGGAACTCTCCAGGGATGGCATCAGGTATTTTAGGGACCACCAGTAGTCTATGGACCACCATTTTAGTAGCACTATGCTAGAGGACGCATGCAGCCAGGACTACTGTACTGCACCTAAAAACACGCCTAAGAGGCCTGAAAAACAACAAAAATGTAAAATACTGCAAGAATTAAAAGGCAACAACATTGGTTGTGAATGTTGTCAATGAAGACTAGAATGCTGAACACTAATTTTAAAAAAAATCAAATGAATATTCTAGCTACTAGTGACTTTAGATCTGAATTGTAGATGCAGAAAGTAAAGGGGGAGCCAATTTTAAACATCGTCTGTCAGTATATCTTCTGAGCGTGATGAACATCAGGTAAAATGAACATTTCATTTTATAATTTACATAGCATCTGAGCTTATTAGTAACAAACTCCAAACCTGCATATAAATTAAGGGGGGTCTTATCAGTCTCTCTAGCTCATCTTATGCAAATGAAGCAATAATGATTCAGCCATGTATTTGTATATAATATAGCAAGTTGCCCATTGAATAGATTACAACTATTTGGGCACTAATTACTAGATTACCAATTCTACATTAATAATCAAGTCAATCCATATTTTCTTCACTTTATCAAATACAAATGAAAGTTACTAAACACTGCCAAAGCAATATCTTCAACCAACTCTTTCGGCCATCATATTTCTATTATGGAATCAAATCAAAATGCAGTCTTTATAGATATTTCCAATATAAAACTGATTTTTGCCATTCTAACTATTAATGCAGAATTCATATAGGTTTCATCTTAGCTATTTCAGAGACACAGCAAGCCTACTGTGTCCATGTACCATTATGTCCATTGTATCAGGTGCAGGCTGTGCATAACTCTGATCTTTCATCTATTTTAGTTTATAGTTTAGCACATAAAATAACCAGGGGATCATTTCTAAAGGCCCCGCCCTAAACTGCAAACCCCAGGATTTCATAGGACATTGAAAGTGGAATAAAAAGCCCTTAGTTGCATTTAGATAAATATATCAACTTTACAGCCTTATCTGCTTTCATGTGCAAGCTGTGATTTAAATCACGGCACACATACAGCTTGTTTTTCCCATCTACCCACAATTTCTGACACAACTGGAACTGAAATTCCAGACAATAACTTGAAATAAATACTATGTTCCCATATGTACACACTCATTAAGGTTTACATTTTGGTCCTTCAGAGCAGTGGTATAAGCAGCTCGCAAAATGTTGTTGGACTGCAATACTGTCAGCTCAAGTCAGCACAGCCAATGATGGGAATGGCAGTCTAATAGCATCTAAAGGGTAAAATGCATTTTCTATCATATTTTAAAGCAACTCATCAAACTACGTGCATCAACAAAGCCCTTCTGGTCCCCTGCAACAGACTAATTCATGGAGATCAGGAGAACAACAAATACTCCCTTCTATTCCCTTGCAATGAACTCATCCACTTTGGACATTAATTCTTTCTTCAGAATTTTGTCCTGTTTTCCAACAAATGCCAGCTGCTATAACCTATATTTCAGAAGAAGGAATTGGCAAATCACTTTTGAGTATTCCTTGCCTATGAAAACCCTATGAAATTTATGGGGTTGCTGTAAGTCAACAAGTGACTTAAAGACACATGAACACACATTTATAAATGTATTTCCCACCATATCCTTATACTTACATTGAAAGACAGGCCTTCAGAGAGCACATCAATAGCACTAGGTAGCTTCAAAGGAGGAATATACATTGTCTTACCTACAGCTATCCTAAGAAAGCAGATATAGATAAAGGCATGGCCTTTCTACCACCCTCAGTATATTTCAGGGGAAAAAGTACAGAGGACAAGTGAAGACAAACTGTATTTCCAATGCACAAAAAGAAACTCATATTATTTGCTAGAAAACTGCATCTGTGCTGAATGCAGGCTTCTATTGGCCTTCTTCCCCAAATTCTAATTAAAGTGTAACAAGGAAACAGATGTCACTGCTTGCAGAGGAGTTTCAACAGAAAATACATAGTCTTGTCAAAATATTTGATCCTTAACATGGAATATAATTCACATCAGAACAACATCTATGCATGTATAGAACAAAGCTGTTGACTACAAGAACACATGCTACAAGAGATTTCTTTTGGAGCATACTTACAGGGTATGACTATCCAATTCTGTCTTACAAAACAGTCATGTGCAAAGTTACAGAGTATATAATCCCCCCATGTTTTCCCCATTGTGATCAAACACTTTGCAAACGATCCACGAAGGTACCTTTTCACCATGTTATAAAAGAGATCAATTATGATACTGAGGTCACATACCCATTTGTATTCATTTATACAAAATGTTTATCATCCACCAATGGCAGGAAACAGTTTTAAAGGCTTAATCTAGAAGAGCTTGTACAGAAAAAGATTTTACTCAACAACCAGAAAACCACCTCAGTATATCTCAAATTCTCTGCATTACATGATTTAAATAATACCATAAAAGTGATACTGTCAAAGCACTGTCTTTTGACCTTCAAAAGAACCAAATCTAGATCAGCCACAGCACACAGGACTGCATAATACATGTAATTAGAGCACATCAAGTCAAATCCTTGCAATTTGGATCCATAAAAGAAGTGCAATCTTGAAGATTATACAGGTGGCAGAGGAAATGCAGTACCAAGTTAAGGAAGGAAAATCCAAACCAGAGGCAGAAGCAAGAAACATTCCAATGGCAGAGTTCTCAGAACTATTTTCTTCTCATACCACAGCACAGTAGGGCATCTAATCCCTACAAAACAGCATGCTAAACAGCAGTAAATTGACCTCCACACAACTCTTTTATATGATTACATCTTGGAAGTCACCATCTTCAGATCAAGAATGAGCAGTAGGAGCAAAGAAAGCAAAGCCTGAAAAACCAGGGGATTGGGAGACCAGTAGAATTCACTTGTCATAATGGCGGGGGGATTCTGGGCTCTGCAATCTAAAAAAACAACTTTCCAAGCTCTGAGATGAATGCTGTTTTCTTTGTAACGCACAGACAAAAATATTCAAATCATAACCCAGAAACAAGCCAGGAAAAGTTTAAACATAATTGCTCAGAAACCACTTTCCATAAGCAGCACTATGGCAGTGGCATCATGTTTAATTTTTTCCTCCAAGTGGGAAGGGACAAAATGAATAGGTCCCAACCACAGGCCTAGGAGACCCCTTCCTGACAAGCGCCAGTTCTGCAACTGAGAAGCCAGACTTGTGGTCTCCACCCAAATCACTGGCCTATTTTAACACTATACCAGCTGCATAGGAACCACTTCCAGAAAAGCAATGTATGCACAGCTAAGATAATGTTGAAAGATGCCTTTAGCCTGCTTCAAATTTCTACACAAATATATGGCAATATCTGAATGGAAGAAGACAAAATGAAATTAATACTAGGAATGTACTGCCTGCCTTAGCACCCACAGAACACTAGGTGCTATTTTTAATAAATATTAATTCATACACAGTATATTGATTCAAATATATTAATCAAGCAAGCACTTTTTAATTGTTCAAAGGATTCTATGAGCAAATATTTCAGTTATTCTTTCTACAATCCTGTAAGGTTTTAGCTGTGGTTCCAAACTGACTGACAGGGGGTTACACTAAAATACCTTTGGAAATCTTTCTAGTTCCACAATTCTATAATACATGATTTCAAGGAAAAACAAGACGCTACACAAATGTTACAGATCTGTTTGTTTGTTTTTAAAAAGGCAATAAAACCTTCCTTTTAATAAAGCACTGAGAGACCCAGGGTGGTGTAGTGATCTGAATACTGGACTAGGACTCTAGGAGGCCAGACCACAGAAACCTACTGTGTGACTCTGGGAAAGTTGCATTCTTGCAACCTTGGGACAAGGCAACAGCAAATCTCCTCTGAACAAATCTTGCCATGAAAATTCTGTGATAGGTTCACCATAGGAACACCAGAATCACAAAATTATAGAGATGGAAGGGACCACCATCTAATCTAACCCTCTGCAGGCAAGCTTATACAACTAAAGCACCTGAAAAATGTCCAAAAATGTTTAGAGATCTCCAAAGAGTCCATCAGGCTCTAAGGCAATCTATCCATCCTCCTTTAAATAGCTCTCACTGTTAAAAAAAAAAGTTCTTCCTAATGTTTAGGTAGAATCTTTTTTCTTGTGATTTTTGAAATAACTCGAAGGCACACAACAACAAAAAGTTATTAACTTTTTCCTTTCCTAACATGTAAAAACTCTTCCCCTTCCAACATACACAAGCTGCCTTTGAACCAAAAGAAGAACAAAATACAAAGTTTGTCAGCTTTTTCTTTTCAGGAGGAAAAGTGGCTTTGTGAGATGAGTGGACAATTGCCAAGAAAGAAAACAGTTAAGTAAATCCACTTCTTCTCCTACTTTTTCCCACCCCGTACCATTCTTCCACTCACCGACATTAAAAACCTCCTGTAGCAGCTTTTTTTTAAAAAAGGATCTCATAGGAATTTGCTAATTTAATTTGATAATTTAAGGAAGACAAAAATCCAGTCTCAATTCCACTAAATTCCTCCAAGCATGTCCAAGTTTTCTTCCCATCTGTTTCGTATCAAGTTGCAAGCCTTTGCATTTTCTTCCCATACTGAAATTCACACAATTTTAATGCATCGTTCTAATATGTGCATTTATCTGTGCAGTCACCTCATTTATGCACCTCTCCCTCACTGACTAAAGCATGTGTATCTGTGTATTTTTATGCACTTGTTTTAAAATGTTTTATGTGCCATATTTTATGTGGACTTTATTTTTTAGAAGTGCCATGTAAATCCACAAAATGTGCAAATGTTCAAGGAAAGGAGCTAATTGTCTCACAATAGGTCTCTGGAGGTGCAAAAAATACTATTTTCATTAAGACTATCAAGTCCAATAGATTTTCCTTCCATCCTGAATCTAAGGTCACTCTCTAGGGTTTTGTTTTGTTTTGTTTTGTTTGGCAAACTGAGTTTGTAACTGTGGGCTTTCTGGCTCAAACTGTAGCCACCACATTCCAGGTGCTCACAGATTCTAACACTTCAAGAGCTCCTGCTAGAATAAGCTTTTTCTGGCCACAAAGGGAGTTCTCAGTTTTTAAAACCTCTTTTTCTCTCTTCTGCGGAAAATCCCTCAGAAAAGCAGACATGCAAATGAATGTTTCCTGCACAGAATAAGATCCCAGAATTATACAGTTAACTCCAAGTTCTCCAAATGGCTATGATGTGTTCAACTGCAAACCTCAGTTGCTAAAGTTACCTCAAATCCTTGAGATGTCTTGAGTGGGAAGAAAAAATGACCCTATGTATTTGTTTCAGACTCCTTTCTTTTATCCTTGGTTACATTGTTTCCTTCACATGCTATGTCATCAATCTCCTTGCTTTATCAAAAGAAACAAACTTTTTAGAATTCTCTCATTTTGTCTCAAAACTGAGGCGAAATACTAACATTTTGAAGGGTGCTTTTCAACCTCCACAAGGGCAGCTAAAGGGCCATTTAGAAGAACGATGAAAATGTTTGCATCCATCCCCCAGTTCTAAGTAGGACTGCAATTCTTAGCTATTTAGATCAATCAATTCAAGATAAATTGATTTACTGAGGAGCTGTCCAAATTAATCACGCAACTTTTGAAAAAAAGTTAATGATCTTAATTGCAAATCAGTGTAATAGTGTAGAGGAGAGCAGAGCAGAGGTCTGAGACTTTTTCTGAGAAAGAACAAGGATATCATCAGGTGGAGTACCAGGATAACTGACAGGTCCCTTCATGCTCTAGCACATGGATGAAGTGAAAATGAGACTTTCACCTCCAACCACTGTTCATGAAAAAGAGAATGTCAGAGAAAAACAGTCTCAAATCCATGACTGAATAAGCACCTTCTTTAGAGGAAGTGTTCCTGTCTCGGAGAGAGGGAAATGCCTATCCTAAGGGAGCAAAGTTTCTCACCATCATACCTGCTGTGATAAATGTGTAATATCTGAGATAAGGATGGGGAACATGAGACCATCATGATGTTCCTGGATTGCAGCTCTGATCATCCCTCAAGGTTACCTATGCTGGTTCCCTCCTTGAAGGGAACTGCTGCCCAGCAAACTCTGAAGGACCATGCCCCACACGAAAATGTAAAAGAGTTACTGTTGTGTTCAGGTTTAGGCAGATTTAATCTTTAAAGGCCTATCCATTAATCTACAGCTGGGGTGGGAATCACATCCTGGAGCTGCTGGGAGATGCAGTTGAACAACTCTGCAGGGTAGGGACATTCCTAACTATAATAAATGCATCTGCTAAGCAGTTGTGGGGTTGGTGGCCAGGGCTACCTATCCAAGCAGAGGTTTTGCCAGAGATCCTGCCAGGTTTTATAAGACAAACAAAACTAGGAATAGGAATCCTCGTGGGCTTCTGCAAATCACAGAAAGAGGTTTCTGAGACCGCCAGAACCGAAACTGGCCAGGAAGTTGGTAATCTTCCCCGTCGCTGCTTTTTTTCCCCCAGCAAAATTAATTTAGCGGGTTTTGAAGCAGGAAGTGAGAGCAATAGGATACAGGGAGCTAGATCTGCTCCGTTGGGGAAACAAGAACGCACTGATGATTAAACACCATCCCGATGCCCGCAATCAAGATCCAGGTTCGGGCTGGAGAAAAAGGGATCAAGGGGTCCAGATCGAGATATTCTCGAGGAGAACGGACACTCCGGAGGAGGGACAACGGGCGGAGAGGAAAGCCAGCAGCCAAGGGGCAGGAAAACCCAAGCCGCTCCTTCTGGAGGAAACGCGCCTTCTCATGTGAATTAGACCGAAACAAGAGCCGCTCCGCGTACCCCACCCTTCGCCCGCGCGGCCTTTCTTCGGGAGAAAGACGGTCCTTATTTTTTCCGGCTCCCGTTTCTCCTCCGGAAAGGAGCGCGACGTTAGGCTCGGAGAGACGCTCCTCAAGGCGCTCTCTCTCTCTCTCTCTCTCTCTGGGGCACCCTAAGGAGACCATGAGCCCGACACAAATGGGAATTAAAGCAACCCCGCTTCCTGACGGGGGACCCAAGTCGAGAGGAGGAGCGCAGGCACTTTGGCTGCTCCCGAAAGCGAACCTGAGAGGCAGCCGCTTTCGGAGCCACCGCGCTTAGGAGCAAACTCGGGAGAAGGGGGGCAAAAGTTCGCAGGCGTCGGGCGGCCGGGAAAGGCGCCACAGGCGGGATGAGCTCCGGGGACTCCGGAGGGAGGCGAGAGAAAGAGAAAGGGCCAAACCGCTCACCCACGCCGTATTTCTCCTCCCGCTTGGTGGGCACCCAACGCGTCATGGCGCCGGGGAGCGCGAGCCTGCCAGCCGTCGGGGAAAGCCGGGGCAGGAAGGCAGGGATTGGCAAGGCGGCGCTTCTAGATAGCCGCCATTTTCCAGCCTCGGTCGCGGCCGCAACGGGACAAGGAGGAGGAAAAAGTTTGCAGTCAACGGAGAAGTCATGTGGTACAGGCGGAGTCAGGGGTTTGGAGGCCCTCCCAGCCCTTCCCCGCTTGGAAACCCGAGCGGTAGGAGCTGGGCGGCCCGCGCTCGCTCTCGCCTCAGCGGCGGGCGCTTCCAGGAGCCCAGCTGCGCGCGGGAATGGGCTTCGTCCCCCCGGCCCACCCCGCGGGTGGGTGGCCTTGGGGTACCGAAGCAGCACCTGAGCCATCGTGCCCTTTCCCCCTGGACTCCCGCCTATCTGCTTGCACACATTAAGTCACACTGAAAAGAGGAACTGGTCTGAGCAAGCGACTTGTGGGGCCTTTCTCCACACGACGGGAAGCGCGTGTCGAAAAACGCGTCTTGGCGGGAAATTTATCGCGGAGGAGGCAGTCAAACGAGGTGTTCCGTGCCGTCTCTTTTGTCCTGCCGTGTGGGAAAGGCGGGCCAGGGGAGCCATTAAGAGGAGCGCCCCAGCCAGAAGGAAAAATGGTTCTTAACTTGAGGTCCGGGGACACCCACAACAGCAGCAGGAGGAGGAGGGACGCCGCACCAGGCACTGGGGGTGCGCCCAAACTGCTCTCGTTTGCAAAGGAGGGAGCAGTTGGGGTGCGCGCGCGCACTCCAGTAAGCAGAAGTGGCAACCAGTTGACTGTGGGAGAGGCTAGCTTTTTCCAGTGGAAAGCCCTCAAAACAGTATTGTACAGCTGGGTTTTTTTTGGGGGGAGGGGGTGCCAGAGCCTTTGGAGAGCCAGAGTAGCATCGTGTTTGAGGGCCCAGCCAGCACTCCAGAAGACTAGGGTCCAAATCCCCACTTGACCATGGGAACATACTGGAAAACCTTGGGCAAAATGTACTTTCTGAACCTCAGAAGAAGGCAGTAGGAAACTTCCTGTGAATAAATGTCAAGAGAACCCAGTGATAGTTGTCAATGACTTGAAGTCACACAACACATGCACACAGCAGGGCTGCTTTGTGGACTGTGTAGTAGCCATCGTTGGCCCAGAGAGTGGCAATCAGGAGCAATCTTAGCAGACCCAGGCCATTTCCACACTACACTGTTACAGTGCGATTATTCCACTTTAAATCCTGGAGTTTGCAGTTTAGAGAGGGGCCTTTAGAATTCTCAGCCAGAGAACTCTTTGGCCTCAGTGAACTACAAATCCCAAAATTCCATAGGATGTTGTCAGTGGAATAATAGCACTATAACAGTGTAGTGTGGAAATGGCACCCATTTGCTTTCTTTCTTTCTTTTTATTGAAGTTTATAATTGAAAATAAAAAAAAACCCTCCCCACTTTCAAGCTTATTTTCCAGTTGAATCTGCTTGTTTTCATTCCATTCATACATGGCTACTGCTTACTCAAAGGAGAAGATGATCTTACATTGTTACCTCTTACATTGTTACACTATTGCTTTGTTATATTACCTTATTACATTATTACATTACATTACATACAATCTTACTTTGTTCCTTTTTCTTTTCTTATACTATGTCTTTGTCCAATTCAAAACTTCTCTCCATTCCTTTTCAAAGTTCTGGATAGGTTTATTTTTCAAAGAAAATGTTAACTTTTCTGTCTCTACCATATCCAGGACTTTTAATTTCCATTCTTCTATATCAACATATTTCCTTTCTTTCCAATATTGTGCATATATCAGTCTTGCGGCAGTTATCAGACATAACAATATCTTCTGATAACATCTTATTTCTCTTTGTTGCCCTAGCATATTTAACAGATAGAACTCTGGCTTCATTTCAAAATTTAAATTGTAAATTCTTTGAATTTCATCATGTATTTCCTTCCAGAGTTTTCTTGCTATCTTACAGGTCCACCACATATGAAAAAAAAGACCCCCCACCTTTTCATCACATTTCCAGCATCTTGCATTTCCATTTGTAGTTATTTTTTGCAATCTTTCTGGTGTCATATTCCATCTGTGTAACATTTTATAAAAATTTTCTCTTAAATTTAAACTTCGTGTAAATTTTATATCTGTTTTCCATGACCTCACCCATGTGTCCAGTTCAACTGGATGTCCAATATTTTATGCCCACCTAACCGTAGTATTGTTAACAACCTCTGGTTCCATTTCTCTTTGCAACAATAATTTATAAAATTTGGAAATTCTCTTTTTCTGCCCCCTCCTCGTCAATAAATCTAATTTATTTTCTTTTATTTCAAATCCATATAATTTTTGGTCCATTTGAAATCTCTCTTTAAGTTGTCTCCATGGGAACCAATTAAATTCATGTCCTGCAGCTTTTCATTCTTCTTCTGTATGCATTCTTGGCTTGTCCCCATCCCATTTCAGCAGCTCTTGATACGTTAGTAGATTTCCTTGTTTTGTTAGAGCAATTTTATATGCTTCTTGGGGTGAAGTCCACGTCAGAAGTTTTCTATAAAATTTATGCTTTATTTGTGACCAAACTTTCAGTAATGTCTTCCGAATACAATGATTATTAAACTCTTTATTCACTGCTATTTTATCATAGCATAAATATGCGTGCCATCCAAACCTATTATTTATTTCTTCCAATTCTTTGATTGTTGTATTTTCTACTTGTATCCAGTCTTTAATCAAGTCTAAACAACATGCTTGATAACAAGTTTTTAATGATGGCACATCAAATCCTCCTCTCTCTTTTGCATCTTGTAATATTTTAAATCTTATTCTTGGTTTCTTCCCTTGCCAGATACATTTTCGTAGTTCTTTTTCCCATTCTTTAAAGATCTTCTCTCTTCCTATTATTGGTAAATTCTGGAAGAGAAACATGAGCTTTGGTAGTAAGGACATTTTAAAGGCATTTATCCTTTATTATTCCACTTTAAAGTGGACAAATTTAGATTTTTCCATTTTTCCATTTTGCTTTTAATCTCCTTCCATATCTTCAAATAATTGTTATCAAATAATTCTTGATTTTTATTTGTTACAATAATACCTAAATGTTTTACTTTCTTGGTTAATTGCTATCCATATCTTCTCTCCAGGTCAGCTTGTTCTTTTTTTTTTGACATATTTAATATCATCATCATTGTCTTTTCTCTATTTATCTTATATCCTGCCATTTGTCCATATTTTTGTAAAATGTCCATCAGTGCCTGAATTGATTCTTGAGGTACCTCCAAAAATATGATTACATCATCAGCAAATGCTTTGTATTTTATTTCCTTGTTCTTTATTCTCAAACTTCGTATCTGTAAGTCTTCATTTATTGCAATCAACAATACTTCCAATACAGCTATAAATAATAGTGGTGGTAAAGGGCATCCTTGCTGTACCCCCTTATTTATAGCAAAGCTTGTTCTTGTATCTCCATTTGTAATTAGCTTCACTGATTGATCCTGGTAAATCATTTCAATCCATTTACAAAAGACTTCTCCCAGGTCATATTCTTTTAAAATTTGGTGCAAGAATTCCCAGGAAACATCATCAAAAGTTTTTTCTGCATCCAGTAAAATAAAAGCTATTTTCTTCCCTGGGTTTTTATCATAGTATTCAATCACATCCAAAAATGTTCTTATATTGTTCTTCATATATCTGCCTGGGAGAAAGCCTGTTTGACCTTCATGAATCTTGTCCTGTAATACATGTCTCAATCGTTTTGCCAATACTGTCGCCAGTATTTTATAATCTGTATTCAGCAAAGAGATTGGTCTATAGTTTTTAACTTCTCTTTTATCCTTATCTTCTTTAGGTATCAATAGAATATTTACCTCTCCCCAGGATTGCAGTTTCCCATAGTTTTCTATTTCTTTCAAAGTTGCTTGAATTAATTCTTTTACAAACGTTTTATAATATAACGCAGTGAAACCATCTGGTCCTGGTCTATTTTCAAGTCCTTTATAGCCTATTTCAGTAAGTGTTATTGGCTTATTTAACTGTTCCTTTTTCTCCAACAATATTTTTGGAATTTTAACCTTGGAGAAAAGTTCTATCCAATTTTTCTCATTTTGGTGCAAAAGATTTTTTTCATAAAATAATTTTTCAAAATATTATTTGAACTTCTGCTTTATCTTTTCATGTTGAGTAATCATCTTCTTCCCATTTTTTAGTTCAGCTACTATATTCCTCTCATTTGCTTTCTTTCAAAGTGGTAAGAGGAAAAGTGAGGAATAGAGAAGAAATAGCGGCAGCTGCTGCCTCCCCCCCCCCTTGTATGTATCCTTGCTGCCTAAAAGCAAGGCAGTATTTTGTAAGACCTTTTCAAGAAGGTAAATGGAAGCCGCCTTCAAACACCTGAGTCCAGCACTTCAGCCATTTAGGAAAGCAGCTGCCAAATAACCATCAGTTTTCCTTCCAGCTTTGGGAATGGAGGAGTGGCAGGTGCAAGGTTGAAAGGAAGCTTGGCTGCTTATCGTAGTCATATGAGGGTGGTGCCAAACTTGCCATGGTGATGAGATGGGCAGGAGTTGTTTGCTCTGTGTTATAAATAAAGGCTTAAAATAAACAACAAACAAGGTACAGTGTTTTTAAAAAGCAGCAAACATAGGCATCTCATAGAATAGTTGCCATTAGTGTCAAGAGCAATATACATTGTGGTTAAAAAAAAAAAAAGTCCAAAATTAGTCTCAATTGGAAATCTATACAATGAATTTTCATTTGCGCAATGAAAAATAAAGGGATAACTGCATTGTCGTAGACATTTTCAATCATATCTAAGTTTGGCACTTTTTTTCAAATTATGTGTAAATTTCTCAACAAGGGCTATTATCCAAACTCTGGTCATCCATCCATTTTTCAAATGTGAGTCCTTCAAGCAGTTTTTTCAGTTTGGTGATGAGATATGTGTTCAAGTTGGCCTATGGCTCCAGCAGATTTGTGACTGAGAAACAACAGCTGCCAGAACCATTAGTGGGAGGGCACTTGCCCCTCCATCCTTTGATGGAGCAGTAAAGAGGGCTACAAGGTGTGTCAGTATTTACATATTCATTTTGTCATGGGAACATGGCAGATCCAACTTCACCTTATCAAAATTGTATATTTGGACTACAGCTCCCAGAGTCCTCCATCCAGCAAAATAGGGTAGCTTTTCCAAACTCTGCAACTACTTTGCACCCCCAGAGAAAGCACAAGTGGTGATATTTGCTTCTTGAGGGATGTGAACTGAGCAGTGCTGTTTTCACCTTTTGGGTTTGGCAGCTTGCTCTAGCACAGTGGTTTTCAATCTTTTGCTCTTCAGATTTTTTGGACTTCAGCTCTCAGAACAGATCATTGGCCTAGCTGGTTGAGGCTTTAGGAAACTGAAGCTGAAAACACCTGGATGACCACATTTGAAAACTACTGCTCTAGCAGGTGAAAGGATCTTATGTAAAGGACTGTATTCTCCCTTAGAGAATCAGCATGGTGTAGTGGTTTGAGCACAGGACTATGATTCTGGAGAACAGGATTCAAATTCCTGTTCAGCCATGGAAACCCACTTGGTGACCTTGGGCAAGTCACACTCTCTCACCCTTAGAGGAAGGCAAAGGCAAATCCTCTCTGAATAAATCTTACTAAGAAACCCTTGTGTTAGATTTGCCGTTAAGTCAGAAGAAGCTTGAAGGTACACAGCAACAACAATTTTCCCTTATGACCCTGTCCATGCTTTGAGATCTGGTGTGAAGGTTCTTCTCTCTGTCCTATAACCCTCATAGGTACATCTGGTGGAAACACAAGAGAGGGCCTTCTCAGTGGCTGCCCCCAGGCTCTGGAACTCCCTTCTCAGAAAAGTTAGACTGGAACCTCCCTATTTTCTTTCTGCAGACAAGTAAAAGATTTTTCTGTTTGGAGAGGCGTTTGTTGATTGATTGTATAAGGCTTGTTTCACCTAAACAGTGTGCTGGATCTTTCTCATTGTTGTGCTCTTGTGCATGTGTGCACATGCATGGATGTTTAGTGGTGTATTTTTTTTAATCTAGTTTTTAATTTATTTAATCTTTTTACAATTTCTATTCTGTGCATTTGTAACTATGTGTTTTTAATTTGTTGTAATCTGGTTGTTTGAATCCCAAACTGGGAAAAAGCAGGATAGAAGAAGAATAAGCAGCAGCAGCAGCAGAGATGGCTGGAAGAAAACTGCTTCTGTTGCGTCTGCTTTCTTCTTTTCTTCCTTTGCTTTTGCTGACGTGAAACTGCACAACTGAAATGGAAAGGAGACAAGGGCCATTTCCACACGAGCCTGTTATAGCGCGATAATTCCACTTTCAACATCCTCTGGAATCCTGGGGTTTGCAGTTCTGAGAGGGGCCGGCCGGCCCCTCCCGGAACTGCAAACCCCAGGATTCCAGAGGATGTTGAAAGTGGAATCATCGCGCTATAACAGGCTCGTGAGGAAATGGCCAAGAATTAGGTGGAGAGAGCACCAAGAGCATAAAGCTAAACCTTGAAGTGCAGAAGCTCATCTTGACAGTTCACTGCTGCCAAGCAGAGAATAAAAAAAAATGTAGGAGCTGTGTTGATCCATTACTCAATCTTTTTTTTTTCTCTTTCTCTCCTTTGTCTTTCCTCCTCTATATATTTGTAGGTGTTTTGTAAAGGTAATGAGTCCAAGACCATTACCTGCTCAAGGCTAAACCACACTAAAATACTTTGCCTTACAATCAGGAGAGCTCAAAGCAACTTATTGTTGCTGGGAAAATCCATACACGCATGCCAACTGCTATTGTGATCATTGCTGCAGGGCCTGGAAGGAACATGGAAGTTGGGGGTGGGATACGTAAATATTGTGACATCACAGTCACCATCCCTGCTAATCAAAGAATTTCAGGGTTTCAAGTCTGCACATTCTGACAACAGCCCTGTAACATGGTTGGGGTTCTTTTTGAGCCTGAACCAAGAGAATTGCTCACAGAATTCAACAGAATTGCATCCTTTTGTATTCTTATTTAAGCACTTCAGAAAGGGCAGCCAATGTATTAGCATGTGGGCTCTGACTGCTGTGGAAAGACAGCTTGGCCCTGTGGATATTTACCTGAGAAGGATGCTTCACACGTTTCAACTGGACTCCCAAATCGGTATGGATAGAATTGTAGCCTCTGCTGTTTCGGTACAAAACAGTTCTGTAACACTTTGTACAAACACGTTCAGCATAATTTAGTTGCCTAGCTAGAAGCACTACATCAGTCTTTTCCCCAATAACTTTGTTAAGAAATGACAGCATTCTCCAGTTTTCTGAATTACATTTGATTAAAGTTACACAATTTTCACCTTCAATTTAGAACGATAGATTTGTGGTAACTGTGGACATTTTTTTAAACTGGTAAAATTTTAACTTCTGAACTGTTTCTATTGTTGTCTATCTAATATGGCTGTAGAAGTGATATTCAGCCATTTCAGATCCACATTAAACTACGGCATAGATCATGAGACAGACAAAGCAAGTATGTGGGAAAATGCTGAACTACATAACAGGAGAGGGGGGATGTTTATAGCTCCTTTAGATGAAATTCTTGTTCTTGGTATTCATATTACCTTCCTGATGATGTGCTTGTTGTAATTGACTCCCGGCATGAATCAGCCCATCTCCCACATGGCTGCCAACTCCTTTACTTACCTTTACAAAAATAACTGGGTTTGGCCTCTTGGAGCTTTCTTGAATTCAGTTAAAGCAACTGGAGCTGCACCACCTGCAGGTGAAATCTCTCACCAACACTACCAATTCGACTATTGCCAGAGCTGAAGATTAATCTCAATGGAACTGGGCACCAAGGGAAGATAATACTGTTCAGGATCTGGTGTCTGGATATAGGGAAATGACTCTTGAGCAGGGTTGCCAGGGGGAAAAAGCCATAGAGTTCCTGTACCTTTAAGGGCTGTACAGAAGAGGGAATTTCAGCCAGGATTGCTTGTCACACAATCAGGTAACAAGCAATATCTGCTAAAATTCCCTATTATAAACAGCTAGCACAGGAGCCCTATGGCTCCCCCCACCACAACCCTGCCCATGAGCCCTCTGTTTTTAACAATACCCAGTTTCCAGGTCTGGCTCTCGAACAGAGCAAGTAGTTGAAGGTCCACGGTCTTGCTGGTGATGCAGATCTCCAGGGTTCAGCCTCTGCTCTGAGAAGTTGTCCTGGGATCAGACCTCTCAGACTGATCAGTGGTTATAGGACCTGAAGCCCAGATTTGGTGAGGAGTGGCAGAATTGGCCCCTATAGAAAGGAAGGTTGGTGGACCCATCCTGGCTTTGTCTAGCTGCTGTTATTCAATCCTTTCAGTCTTCTCCTTGAAAAGACTTTTCAGCCCAGGGTTAGTGCCATAGGAGAAATAGCTTCTTGGCCTACGCAGACATTCCTGCAGTTTCTTCTGAGCTTCCCCCTTTGTTCGGCTGTTCCTAAGTCTTTTCTTTTTCCACTGGCCTCTTTTTCTGAGCAGGTGCACCTGTGGCCCTGGGGGTAACCAGACAACCAGCTACGTTAAAGCCCTCCCAAAAATGTCTCTGGAGCACCTGTGGTGATTTGTGATGTTCTGGTATACCCATCCATTCTAGTATCCAGTATCTGGTACATTCTATATGGGGCCTTATTGTTTGGGCGCATTTGGTTCACAATTGCCATGATTCATAGGCCATTTCCGTACTACACTCTTATAACATGATTATTCCATTTTCAACATCCTATGGAATCCTGGGGTTTGCAGTTTCAGGAGGGGCCAGAATAATCGCATTATAAGAGTGTAGGGTGGAATGGCCTTACAGGAGAACGAAATAGAGAAGTGGGGTTGTTTTCAAATATGACCTTCTCCTGCCCTTAAAACATGCACACACACCCCTTGCAAGATAAAAATTAAGAATCAAATTATTTAGGAAGGGCAAAAATAAAAATGTATTTATTTGCTTATGGGGCACCTGTAAGGATAAAAAGTCTCCAGGCCAACACCAGTAATGAATAAAATTATCAATAGCATTACATTCAAAAACTAAACCAACAACTAATATAGGTCTTATCAATGAATAAGAACCAGCAGTAAGACTAAATTAAGCAGCTTAAGACAAATATTAAAATCAAAGAATACAGAAAGAACTGCATTGGACTTCTATCTTGTCCATCCTACTGTACACATAGTGGCTGACCACTATGGGAAGACCAGGAGCAGAACATTGGTACAACTGCCTCTTCATACCTTCTGTTATATCCAGCAATGAATGTACAAGGGCATTCATTGCCTCTGGTACTGAAAGTGATGTGCCAGTATCCAGAGAAGTAGCCATTAATGGTACTAATCTGCATGAATTTATTGTATTCTCTTTTAGAGCCACCCAAGTTGGCAGCCATTAGGTACTCTGTGGCAGTGAGTTTCACATTTAACCATCTGCAGTGAACAGAAGTATTTCATTTATATGTTCTGAGTCTCCCACCATTCAGCTGCAGTGGATGACTTGAGGGTCTAGTATTATAAGAGAGAGAGAGAAAAGCTTTTCTATATCATCTTTCTTTTAGAGTCAACATAGTAAAGTGGCTTGAGTATTGGATTAAGACTCTGGGAGATGAGAGTTTGAATTCTAGCTCACCCATGGAAATCCACTGGGTAACTTGAACAAGTCACACTCTCAACTTTATAGGAAAACAATGGCAAACTGTCTCTGAACAAATCTTGCCAATCAAACCCAGTGGCAGGATTGTCTTAAGTCAACCCAAAGACAAATTTCAGCATAAATCCACTTCTTTAAAAAATTATGTTTGTACTTTCTAAAATACCGTGTCTACTTTTATATGCCTTTTTCCAAGCTAAACTGTCCCTAATTTTGTTACCACTCTTCACAGGGAAGTTATTCCATAGGGGAGTTGTTCCTTAAGGGAGTTGAAATTGCCCAGTTCTATATCTTTTCCAACTGTATAAAATAACTTTTCAGGTTCAGTAAGCAGAATTATCCACATTATTCTAAATATGGCTAAGCCAGAAATTTGTATAAAAACAGTATGAGTTTCACATTATGTCAAATAGGGAATTTGGCTGTTGTACAGAAAGCATAAGCAGGGTCAAAATTTCAATCAAGCTATCTATAACAAGCCCAATCTCTCTTGCTTGATAAGTCCTAAGCAGAACAGATCCCATTAGTATGTATGCAAAGTTAGGATTCTCTGTTTGGCACCCTGATAAAACCTTTAGGACACCAGGGGGAATTGTATTGCCCACCAGATATCGTTGGACAACTCCCTCATTCCTCACCATTGGCTGTGCTGGTTAGAGCTTCTGGGACAGCTAAATATCTGAAGGGCACACGAATCTCATTTCTTTCTTGGGAGAAAGCCACTAATTTGTCTTCAGGTATTCTTGTAAAAGGATTGAATGAGAGGGTACTCATACACAAATATTCTGGGCAGGTTGGTATAGTTGAAAGAGATAATTCAAATTGCTGGACCCCAGGGCATTTCAGGTTTTAAAGACTAAGACCACTAATGCCAACAGGACTCAGAAAACCCAGCAATCACTGCACGTATATGCCAAATGATACCACCACCTGGCAGCCACTATCACCCTGGCAGTTTTTTCCTCAACTACTTGAAGTTTCCAAACCCTCTTAAAGGAGTTTATAGCATATTAAAGTAGCAAGTCCTGGATATCAGTGAAAGAAAGCCCATTCTTGTTATCAAAGGCCCAGGAAAGTTTCACACATACTACATGAAAATTTTAGAACCTGTTTGTTTTTAAGGTTAACTACTTTTTCTGTTGGAAAACAGCTCAGAATCATCCTTGAGTATCACTTTTCACAACATATATTTGGGGGTTCAGCTGCCTAGCAACTAAGTGTCAGGCACAGGGCAACTATGTAATAGATAATGCAATCTGTGTCAAATTGAAGCTTTCCAGTATACCTTTCCAAAACCTCCCCTTCCCCATTTCTCAATTCATACCTATATGACAGCATTATAAAACTCTTCCCCATACTTTATTCCACCAAAGAATATACTAGGTACATAGATTTCTGCTCTTGTTATAAATGAACCTAAAACTCTTTTAATTCCCAGGTCGTTGTGATGTACTGAATCACTGTACTGTAGGTATATTTGCCTTGGGGTTGGAAGATCAAAAGTCTTTCATCCTCAGTCTTCATGGTTCATCATGTACTGTATTTAAATTATTTCAATTCTAAAAAAACAACTTGTAGGTGAGAATGAAAACTTTAATTCAACCTGTTTCTACTTTTTCTTTCTTTCTTTTTAGAAAAATAGTGTAAATCAAATACTTAATGGCTAAAATGAAAGGGACAATAGAACAGTTCTCTAATATTACTTCTAGGAAACTGAAATGAAGTGGAATCTATTTTAAACAGAGCAATTTATCTAAGCAGCTGAAGCCTTTTTCCCTATGGATCCAAGACCCTCAGAACAACCATAAAGATATAGAGTTTAACAGGTACAGCCCCATTGAATCAATGGATTTTGTCAGTTCAACATTTATGTTAACCCCATTGAGTCAGCGAGTATAGTCTGGTTAGGAGTAATATTGGGATTCAACCCATAGGGCAGAACTTTTCAAAATGTGTGTTGTGACATGTGTTGGCTGCAGTGTGTAGGTGTGTCGCGTGAATGGAGAGGCTGCCTTTCCCTCTGTGCTGCTGCCAGGTCGAGAAAGACCCCAGCAAGGGCGGTGGCAGGCCAGGCTTGGGTGGAGAGGCTGCCTCTTCCACCATTGCTGTCCCCCCAAGCCAAAGAAGACCCCAGCGAGGGCTGCAGCAAACCAGGCATGGGTGGAGGGGCTGCTTCTTCCGCTGCTGGGCTGAGGAAGACCCTAGCGAAGGCAGCAGCGGACCAGGCTCAGATGGAGGAGTTGCCTCCACTTGCTGAATTTCTTACTGAATTACTGTGTCATGAAATGATGCATGTCTTAAAAGTATGTCACCAACATGAAAAGTCTGGAAAGCTCTGTCATAGGGTATAACTCCTACCAGCTTGTAATCAGCAAATGAAACCATTGTTGTCATGTGGCATGGCCTTTGTGAAACTATTCTGTTTGCTATTTCCATCCTGGTTTCTTATTATTGTTCAATAGGTCTTACTTGCTCCTTACATTTCTGAGCTCTAATCCTTTTCATGATAGCATATTTAGGCTTAACTTCTCTAAGTGGGCGCAGTCTCAATACCCAACCTCCCATATGGGCACTTAGTAATTGTCACACTAGTCACTCATTAAAGAATTATAACTTTGGGAAGCCAAGACTATTCAGCAGATAGCATATTTCCCTCTACCCTGCAAAAGGTGATCTATATTCTTAGATTTTGCACAGTATGTTCCTACAGATCATGCCATCTGCTGAATCACAGCTAGGATAAAATCAAGATGTTTCTTCTAATCATAGAAACTTTTTTTTAAAAAAAGAGCAGAAGTGCAAGTCTTCTGTGGTATCTGCATATTGTATTTCTGTCTTACTTGTTTGAAATTACAAGCTATTTATGGATGTGTTACATAAAACTGAGGGTCATCTCTCCAGAGCTAGATAACACCATTTAAACAAAATTAAATCCACCCGCACTACTTGCCAACATCAGTATTTGAAATTCCTGACCGTATGATTAGAAACATATTTGTAATGGGATGAGCTGGAACACAGCTGTCAATCTGGATGAAAAATCTTTGTAATAAACGGCTGAGAGATGTCACATAAATATTGGGTTACAATCAAGTTATTTTATTGTAATAACCAGAATGATACGAAATAAACATTATTTATTCTGTCATTTCATCTCTTCCATTTCAAACAATTTGTTAGCTTTTTATTCTTAGCTTGGGATGAGTTCAAACCTTAGAACTGGGTCAATATTTGACCTTCCATGAATGGAAATTATTTTTCTTCTGTTTCTGCAAGACTAGTAGAGATTTCTACTAGAGAAAGAGAGGAACTGATTCCCTCTTTCTCCACAGCTCTCACTACTGCTTCTTGTGTAGACTTCGCTAACCTTCAGAGGCACCTTTTCTTGGGGCACATGGAGAAAAGGGAGGAAGGGGTTGCAGTTGTTGTTGTTGTGTGTCTTCATATCATTTGTGACTTATGGCTACCCTAAGGTGAACCTCTCATGGGGTATTCTTGGCAGAATTTATTCAGAGGGAGTTTCCTGTGCCTTCCACTAAAACTGAGAGAGTGTGACTTGCCCAATGCTGCCCACTGGGTTTCCATGGCTGAGCAGGGATTCCAACCCTGGTCTTTCCATGTCCTCATCCAATATTCAAAACACTATACCACACTGATTCTCACAGTGGAAAGGGAAATCAGTGAAAATTGCCTTCTTTTCTCCAGCAAAAGTTGCTAGGAGTTTTGGCTCACAGGTTAGAATATTACTTTTTTAAAAAGGAACTAGTTACATTATTCATTAATTAATCTGATTACCCAACAGATCATCACTTGTTAACAGTTATTGCAGTCAAGAAGGTAACTCACTGGATTGCTACTGTTACTATTGTACTATTGAAAAATAAAGGAAAATGCTATCTGGTTCCCTCCCTCTCTGATCATCGTAATTCTGAGTTGATTATTCTATTCTCATCCTTACCTGTACAGGCACAGATAACAGGCCAGACAGCTGCCAAGTACACTGCAACAGATACTCTGGGCAAGCATGTAGAAGCAGTCCCTCTTCCTTCCTGTCATTCCTTGTCTGCCCATCTGCCAAACAGTTGTTCTATATTTCATACTTGATCTGAGTTCAGGCACGCAGAGAACCGTCCATCCTCTCAATTCTCTAATACCAACCTATCCAGTCCAGGTGCGGGTTTGGTCCCACTGTTTGGAGCAGCCAGCCTAGCAAGGCAGTCTTCTCCACAAATCAGTCTTTTTCACAATGGCAATTTATTTCATTTGGGAAGAGTACAGGAAGGCAGGAAAGGCCTGGTAATTTTAAAAAGTTTTTTTAAAACAAAATTCCACCTATCTTAAGTATCTAGTGTAACTTGTATTTCAATATGCTTCTTCACTCTCTCCTTCTTTTCCTCTCTTGTTGCTGGCTCCTCTACTTCTTGCTAGTTACACATCACCACCCAAAGAAGGATCACATGGGTCTCCTCCTCCCATCGCTCAGGCTGAGACTATTTTTGCCCTACACTATTATAGTGCTATGATTCCACTTTCAATGCACTGTGGAATTCTGGGGTTTGTAGTTTACTGAGGCCAAAGAGCTCGCTGGCTGAGAATTCTAAATGCCCCTTCCTAAACTGCAAACCCCAGGATTCCATAGGATGTTGAAAGGGGAATAATAGCACTATAACAGTGTTGTGTGGAAATGGCCTAAATCAGAACAGTCCCAGGAAGAACTAGTCCCCATTACATTATTCTGAAATGTAATGAAGGACATTCCTGGCAAAAAAGTAACACTTTTTTTCTTGTTCCTAAGTAACACACTACAAGTAACATGTTTCTTCCAAGCTCTGATCTGGATAAACCTTTTTGTCTTGTTTCAGGAGGAACGCATGATCCTAATCTGGAATATACTCCTTCCAGTCCCACTTCATCTTTTAATGCAAGGATATTCAAGCTGGCAATTCAGAGTAGCACAGCAAGCTAGAGTCTTTGCCCAGGTTTTAATCCACGTGGCTACTGATTTAATCAAAAGTTCTTCTTTAATCTTCATATAACTCAATAGGGTATACTTACAACATGCAGAAAAGAAATGTAGCCATAATAGGGTGCAGTGAGATTCATGGTGGAATTAATGCAGGATGTATGAAAGAATGTGATATAGTTAACAAGGATAATAAGCATCCCATTGTTCTGCTTGCTTATAAATAGATTTGGGAATTGAAAATCGTTGCATTTAAAAATGTGAAAACATTTACACATTCATTCCTGTGACAAAAAGAATAGAAATGATGTGTTAAAGCACTCCCTTTCTGCCCCATGTAAAATACATTGCAAATAGTAAAGAGATTCCCCACTCACAAACGTGTGGAAAAATGATTGTATCTGTTTTTCATCAAATATGAAAACAGACTGATTGAAGAGAGTATATCCAAAATGTAATATCGACCTCAGGGGTCATTATTCATTACACTCCAGATAATAATAAGCCAAAGAAGTGTAGAAACAAGATGACAATATAAATTATTTTTATATACTATAGCTGGCACTTTACATTTAGAAAGCACTGTTGAAATATAGCTATTATCTTCAAAGAAACCTTAAGGGATAATACATACATCTGCAATTATACCTGAAATACAGCAGTGTTAAAAACAACTATTTTAAAAGTAGAAAGAAGTTAGATATACAAGACTGGATACACACAAGAGCCCTCTCAAGTCAATATATTTATTTTCAGCAGTGAAATGAAACAAAACAAAAACCACCAGTTTTTGCAAATTCTTGACAGATGTGAGAAAACTCTCTCCTATTTTCCATTTGTCTGTATAAGTAAGTTATAGGAATGCTGTTCCCAGATTCAGACCAAAACAACAGTCAACACATGTTACCTATTCCATAATTTTAGATGTGGAAGTGAATAAAATGTTTATGTATGTATTCATGTGTTTTAAAATGCTTATATCAATTCTTCCAATTTTTCACAGCATTCAGGGCAGATTTTAGAAAATCATTTAGTGCTTTAAAGAAATGACCTGTAGATCCATCTGATCACACACACCGAAAGATGGTATGTGTGTGCATGTGTGCATGCACGCACACCTTCAAGTTGACTGATGACTTATGGAGACACCATGAATTTCATAGTTTCTTAGGCACAGAAGACTCAGAGGTGGGTTTGCTTGATGATATCATCTAGAAGTGATCTGCCCCTCCCATTGCTCAGACTGCATCAGAAGAGATTCAGTAATCAGGGGTGGTTTTGGTAGATTGTATCATCAACAACATATGGTGTTAATTTGTAATGTATATCAAGATTAGAGAGAAAAATGCTGACTTTAATAATTTATGGCTTCTTTTAAAAAGCTAAATATGTTATGACTGGAATATGGAAACATTAGTTAGGTGGACTACAGTTTCCATGTTGCCTACGGGTTCTAGGGAGGTAAAGCCCAGAAAGATAACTTATCCATTTTCTATTATGATAATTTTTTTACATTATCAGAAAATTGGACATGACCATTGTAATATTGTGGTCCTTTTTACACCCTACTTTTCCCCAGTGGCATCCTGCGGTGATCCTGGCAGCAGCTCTGCCGGAAGGGGATTGTGACAGGAGTGCTCCCCTCCACACTGGCTGCTTCCATGATCCAGGAAATGTGATGACTCTTCCTCTTCCTGCTATAGCACAGCTAGGCACTTCCCCAGACTGCTCTGGGGCAGGAAGCAGAGCCATTACGCTTCTGCACCTTCTGCACACCAGGTAAGTGTGAGATAGTGATGTGATTGTGGGTCATTGATCAATGATTTACCCTGTGATTGCACTTCCTGGGGATGGAAGGAGGACGGAACTATGGCGATGTTGTTGCGGTTCCGTCCTTCTCCCATCTCCATTGTGGGATGACAACGTTCTATGAAAAGGGCCTTTGGCAAAAGTGATCCTAATCCTAAACACAGCTGTAAAAGCAATCTATTAGCACAAACTTTAATTGGTTCATTAGTTTCATTCTATTTTTGTAAGAACATGCTGAATCAAACAAGGCACTTCAGGAAGTTCTTCATCTCCAGAAGTCTTGTCCTGTTAAAAGAAAGAAAGGAAGAAGAAAAGTCTATTTGCTATACTATGATGGACTTATGGGGGGGGGCAGTTAAATCTTAAAAACAACAAGATAAAAGCATCTTTGCCTGGGACTTTATCATATTACCTTACTCCTCTTCTGTTGTTCTCCCATTGAGAAACCAGTTGAAAAGTGTTTCTTTTACAAAGGAGGTCACCACCTTTTTTGTGTGTTAATAAAAGAAATACTTTTCAAATGGTGTCCCACCAGAAGAATAAGAGAAGAGAAACCATGTCGTGTAATAAGTCCCAACCAAAGGCACTATTATCCTGCTGCATTTCCAATTTACCTGCCTTGTGTGAAAAAGCCTTCAAAAATTTGAAATAAAACTCAGAGTCAACTCACCACACCCGATATAGAAACTGCCAGTGCCATTGCTCTTCATATCTAATATGCTTCCCTGGTTATCCCTGCTTGGATAGTGACATATTTGTTTTATAATTAAACTTTTTAAAAAGCAAAGTAGTGATTGCACACTCACATTCATGCTCTCTCTCTCTCTCTGCTTTCCATGATTTATATTTATTTTGTCAGATTTCTTACTCCTTTTTTCCTCCTCATTAAGGGAAGATTTCTATTTACCAAAGGAACTTGTGTCTTCTATAGTTTTATCAACTCTGCACATTACTTATGTTGGCATCTGTTGTTTCCTTGATGTTACCTTTCCTTATGTACAATTTACTGTTAGGGTGAATATGTATTATTTGCGTTTTAATTAATCTCCAAATAAAGGCAAATAAATAAATAAATAAATAAATAAATATTTTAAACTAAGTTTTAATGGTTTATATTGTTTCACTTTTGTGTTTTTAATTAAATTGTTATTTAATTTTTTAAAACTTTTCTACAAATAGCGGTGCCTGCTTTTAATTGCCTGTAAGCTGCCTTGGATCCTGTACAAGAAGAAAAGGAAGATATGATTAATAATAAAGTAAAATAAAATAAGGATGTTGTCCCTCTTGATTCACTCTTCAAACTTAAATGTAATGACTCCTCACATTTTGGAGATTTGTCCTACTTTGAAAGTAAGTAAGACATCTCACACTGAATATAGGACATCAGTCAGGATTAATCCTGGGCACAAGAACATAGGTTACCTATAAATTTTACCTCTTTGTCTCATTCCAAACTTGCTTTTACTTATTCAGTGCAAGGGTTAGCTGCATTGCAATCATCCAATTTTGCAACACTTTCTTTTTCAAGGCAGGATCCAAGGCAGCTTACAGGCAATTTCTTTCACCATTTGCAGCATTTTTTTGCCCAAGACAGTTTTCCTCCCCCCACCCTTTACTAAAGAAGCTTCATTAAAGTGATTCATAACAAGAAGTAGTAGTGGATTGCTGCTGACTGCTGCATGGGAGTGAAGAATTCCTCTCTTGACACCAGACCTTGGTTCTGATGAAACGAAAGCAAGAGAAGTTTACTGCAAGGGTTGCTAACTTCTGTGTTCTCAGGGACCATTTTGCTTCCCTATCAATAATCTGGCTGCTATGGTTCAAAAGTGCGTTTTGCCACTCCAAAAAACCTCTTCATTGCTGATCAGGCTCTATAATAAAATTGGAGCTACCTTGTGGTGAGAACATTCCAGTTCTATGGCTTATACAGTAAGAGGCAGCCCTTAAGTAGTATGCCAGATGAGTGGTGAAAATCCTTACACATCACTGTATAGCTCATATTCTGGGTAAACTAGGCCCACAATAGGAAATCAGATGTTTTGCATAATTTCTCCTTGTTAAAATGGAAATGGAAAAACCTATACTGTTGCAAAACTAGGTTTTTTATGTGAAAGGCCAGTTGGTATTTGTTACCAAGCCATACACCCCCACACTTAGATATGGTTTGATTGGTGAAATATCATTTAATTGGCAAAATATATTAATTGGATTTGATTAGGGATGGGATGAATCTAGAATGTTCTGAATCCCTGGAAGGAACTGGGAATCCACGAATCTCACGAATGTTGAATTTTTCAAGTCCTTTTTTAAAAAAAGGCTTAAAAAGCGACCGTCCACTCTGCACGTCCCTGCAGGCCACCTCCAATGCGCCCGCACAGGCAGCAGTGGGGGTGCAGAGAAGGGGCGATGGCCTACTTTCACACCCCTTCTGCAGCGAGCCCAGGCTCTGGGGCGTGCAGGAACCTACTCACCCCTGTGGATTTGATTGTGGGTGCCCGCACAAACACAGAGCCCAGAGCTTGCAGGAGCATGGCCATGGCTGGCCCTACTCACCCCTGCTGGCCCAATCCCAGGTGCTCACGCAAGCTCAGGCCCTGGGACTTGCAGGAGCACAGCCATGGCCAGCCCTACTCACCCCTGCGGGCCTGATCCTGGGCACTCACATGAGCACAGGCTCTGGTGTGCCCTGCACACTGCTCCTGCACAGAGCAGAATGTGAGGGGGTAATGAGGGGGCAGCAGGTGCTTACAGATTCAAAAGATTCCTTTTGCCTATTTTGCGCTGGGGATTCCAATCCATGAATCTCGAATCCTTGCCAAGGATTCAAGGATTCGGTTGGCCCATCCCTAGATTTGATATGAAACATTACCTGCTATGGCTGTATGGCCAAGTTGTACAAGAGGAAAAGACTGACTGAATATGTGCACTGTTCTCTAACACCTCTAGGTGTAACCAGATCTTAGGCAGGAAATCACCTAAACTCCAGAGATAATAGGCTTGCAGTTAGCCTTATCGACTCTGCCTTTTAGAAAATAGCATCTGAAAGATTCCCACTAAACTGCGGATAGCCTTAACTCATCTGCTTCTGACCACACAAACCTCTCCTTTGTCCTAAAACATGTCCAACAAGCACTGAGTGTTCAGAATGGCCATTAGCCCTTTTGCCACATAACACTACAACCACTAGCCCATTCTGGATCTCACTGCCCTCTCTGCTAACTCTATTGTTTACTCAGCTGGAGAGCCATTAACACCCTTGCCCTCTAGGCAGAAACCAGGTATATAATCCCCTAGTTTTGGCCAGTCAACTCACAGTACACTGATTGCTGGTCACCATTCTGCTGCTCCAATTCCCAAATGTTTACTGTCATTAGACACGAGTCTAAGCCACATCGCTGTTTCTTCACTGCTCTTCTAGATCAGTAAATATCACCCACTACACCCTGAAATCTCACTATCCAAAACTTCCCTCCCTTTTCCTTCAGTTACCCTTGTGCGATTGTGTGACTGTTTGGACCTTGTCTGTGTGATTAATTCCCCCAATAAAACACAAGTAAGCTTAGTTTGGATCTCTGGCCAGTTCTTCTCTGCAGAAGTACTGGTAAACATTGGTGTAAAAGATCTCGTTAGTTTACTCGCCCCCCTCGCAGGCCTCCTGTTTGAGTTAATAATTCCCCACTTTTGCATGGAGATACTGGCATCACAGGTGGAACCCTGAGTCATCCATGTTTTGGAGTAACAGTAATGGAGACTTAATATGAATCAAGAAAAATAGTGTACAACTTTTCTTCATCATACTTCTTCCAGCTGAGCCAGGGCTTTATCTAGCAGGTAAAACTGCAGATCTGAAAATCTGTTTGGGCCCTCAATCCATTAGTCAACCATCTCTGCTTTATAACAAGTCTAGCCTTACCACTATAGTCATAGGTGTCTTTGATTTGGGCCAGTCAATTAAATGTTGTTTAAGATATGTTTTAGTAGTGTGACTTGCAACCAAGGGTTTGTCTCCATAAATTGCCAGATGACATGTCATACTGTGCGTGGATCAACATGTGATTGGTGCTGTATGAATGTTAACACTTATACATGCTGAAGGGAGAAATGGAAATGGCATGCAATCATCTCTGATCACTTGGAAGATACGATATTGAAGATGTTTGGGGGGTTTTTTCTTTAAAAAAAGCTTTGAACAATGTTGCATGTGTATGCATTTCAAGATGCTGTGTTATAGCAACAAATCCAAGTATGTTTCTGCCATAATTGTGACCCAAAAGGATACACCATTAATAAGGGAGGCTAAACACAGTTATTATGGAATAATCCTGTGGAGATTTATAAGAGTGTACTGCATCTTTTTCTACTGCTCAGTCCTATGCATGCTTATTCATAAAGGTGTGTAGTACTGACATTATTAAACACTTGCATAGCCTATATCCTTCCCCACATCTTGCATGTTTGACTCTTCTCTGATGTTTACTTTGTCCCAATGACATAATTATATTGATTTTTAAAGGTTTAAAAATGGAATTTGTTAACTCAAAATGTTATTAAAAATACTGAATTCTAGAAATGGTTTATGTGGTTATTTATATCCTGCCTATATCATAGAATCTTGGGTTGACATACAAGTAAAATCAAATTGATCTGTTTAGAACAGTTCAGAATTTAAAAGAATAATTATAAAAGACTAACATCATGTTAAAACAATTTAACAGCTTAAAGTAACTTAACAGTTTAAAACACTTTTAAAAGATGCACACGCATACACATATATATATTTGGGGGGATCAGTAAGTCCCCGAAGGTTCTAATTTTAAAAAAAGTTGTTTTAACTTGGAATGAAATGATTGACTATGGCCATTTCTGCACTACACCACAGTAGTGCTATTATTCCACTTTTAACATCCTGTGGAACTCTGAGGTTTGTAGTTTACTGAGGCCAAAGAACTCTCTGGTTGAGAATTCTAAATGCCCCTCCCTAACCTGCAAACCCCAGGATTCCATAGGATGTTGAAAGTGGAATAATAGTACTATCACAGTATAGCGCAGAAATGGCCTTTGTCAATGGGACATTCAAGGAGAAGGCATTTGATAAATAAAAAGGCTCTCTTCTGTGTGCTCCCACAATTTATTGCTCTTCCTGGTAGGACACAGAGAAGGCCCCTATATCTGACCTCCTTCCTTGAGCAAGTATATATAAGGAGAGGTGCTCATTCATGTATCAAAGTCCCAAGTTGTCATCAGAGCTTTGAAGTCAAATTATAAGCATATTAACAGCCAGTACAATTCCTGTAAGACCTTAAGTCATGTGGTTTCCATATGATAATTTAGTCAGCAGTCTTGCTGCTGTGTTTTTTTAACAGCTGTAATTTCTGAATGATCTTCAAGGGCAGTCCCACATACAATATATTACAGCAGTCTAACGGGAAAGGCCATCGTTGACAGAACAATTGAATCAGGTAACACAATTCACATGGGCTCCAGTGACAACGACTGATCCAGCTATGTATCCAATGCTTCAGGGAGAGTGTAGATTCATTCAGGACAGGTAGCTTATCTGGGAACCACCAGTCCACAGAGCCTCCGTGTTATCAGGATTAAGCTTAAGTGTAATGGTCCTTGCCCATCCAGGCACTGGTCCACCACCTGAAGTGCCCCAAGAGACTCCAGCAACAAAGAGAAATAGAGCAAAATCTTATAAGCATTTGTTCTTCCTCCCTAGCCTCTTTGTCTCTCTCTGTCTTCAGAGTAGACATGCTCACACAAAAATTGCCTTTTGAAGTGGTAGTTCTCTTTAACAAGCCATTCACTGACAAGCAATTATTCACAAAGGTTGCTCAGTGCTAATTTCTTCTTTATGCTTCCCTTTCCTATCTCTTGATTGTGGGAATGTGCTCCTTGGAATTGTAATTGTAAGTAAATATGATCTAGTATGTTTGAAATAATGCCAGAACTTGAGTTCTTCTGTATTGATTCTGTTCTCCTGCATTATATAGATAAAAGAATTTTGCAAGTAAACACATGTCTGAAAGGAAATTTGTCAGACCTACAACTGGACTTCTTAGTAAGATTTGCTGCACTGACTAAGTAATCATGATAGTGCCAAGTCTATTGAAGTAAATGAGATTATCTTGTTAGCATACACTGTTGCTGAGTTACATGTTAGAGTAGTGAGGTTTAGAGCAAACATTGAAATCTGAAATAATGGCTCTGCAAAACACAAGACGACCTTATAAAGTCTCTTTCATATGATCTCAAACAATATATAATCATCATCATCATGAATGTTCTCCCTACATTTGGCCTCCACACACTAATAACCTCTCTATGTGCAAAGCATCTATGTGCAGACAAAATTTATATAGTCAGGAACCTTGCAAAAAGCAACTTGTCCTGACTGTGTACATACAGAATAAATGGCCTGCATCCTACTGGTAATCCTAACAAGAACAGAGCTGTTGAATCATCGTGGTTTTACTACATGTTGCCTCAATGGTCTAGTCTAGTCAGGAGTAACCAATAGGATTCAAAACAATGAATACATGGATATCAAGGGACAGGAACTGTATGACCTTCTATTTTTATGCCTTATGATTTTACGTCTGATTGTACACTCTTCTATACCACACACAAAAAAATCTACTTGTGCAAATTTGTGGAAATCCAACTGATTTTGCAAAGAATCTAAAACTTAAATGAATGTCTAGAATCCTGTAAATATTATTTTAAAAAGCTATGCAACACCCTTTACATTTTCCCCCTAGAGGAACTGGCAAAACCACCTTTTGAGTATTCCTTGCCAAAGAAAGTCCTACGAAATTCACAGATTGCTGTAAGTTGACAGGCAACTTGAAGGTACACGCACAATGCATGGCTCATGGTCAATATTTGCTGCTCACAGGTGGGTAGAAATGTTATACCTTTTTAATGCATTATCTTCACTATATTGCCTGCTAATGGTTTGCAAGCACCAAATGAGCCTCCCTCACCTAATGAATTGTCTCCCTCTTGCTCAATGGCAGCAATGCAAAGCAAATGCTCCATTTTATGATTTCTTTAACTCAAAACAAAAGCCAAGGCTTACATGGTCTCTGAAAAGCTAGCACCCTGGAACACCTTCCAGATGTGCTAATAAGTTTCTAAGAGGTCAGCAATATGTCTTCCTTTTGAATTTCTAGATCCAGCACCATGGGTGGGTTGGTACAGTGGGAGGCATTCCTTCAGGTAAAACTATCACCACAGTATTGTTGAACCTGTAGACAAAATCCCAGATTGCAAAGAAAAAGAGGAAAGATACTGCCCAGGATGTGGGAATGCTCTGCACACATTGAGATGCTTGGGGTGAGAGTTGAAGGATATTTGGAGCCAGGCTGATTTCCCCTTGGGGTGTATAAGGTTAGTATCCTCAGCTGCAGCAGAAGACTTAGGATCCCTGCTGGGTGTCTGGGTTCCTTTCTTTAATTCTGGAAATGCCCTAATTTGTCCCAGTTACTTTTTACGAAAAAACAAAACAAAACAATAACATGAGCTTGCCTCCCATTGTTTTCCTTATAATTACAGAATCTTTGGCCACATTTCCAGGAAAATTGCAGTGTCAGCCTGTCCACAGGGCATAGAGAGAAGAAATTAAGCACAGCCCAACAGAAACATTTTTTTAAGTCATAGTGAAACCATATATTGCTTATAATCTCAAGATTCTCATTACACATTTATTAAAAAGAATAGCTGCTGGGGCTACAATTTAAGGGCACATATTGGCATGGGGCCAGAGAACAAGGTCTCATTTAACTTTTCCCATTCTTCCCAGTTTCCCTCTGAAAATCATGCCTAAGTCGTTTTTTACACCTGACAGGGGAAAATATACAGGCAGAACTGACAGAAGCAGCTGGTGGATGTAGAATTTTGTGGAGAAAAAGAGAGGGACCTACAAAAACCTCCTGTTTTAGCTAACATTATCAGTCTCTGACAATTCTGAAACAAAAGAGTACAATACAAAAATATCTATAGAAATCAATCATAGCATCATATGTTCCAGAAAGTTGCCCCTTTGGTCCAATCTTTTACTGCAGTAATATTATGTCATGGTAGAAGGTGGGAATCAGACCCAAGGGAATATAAACTCAACTAGAGCCATTCTGTTCCCTCACTACACCTTCCCCAACTGCATACATTTTCCCATCGTAACAGCAGCATCCTGCCATCCAGAAACACAAGCATTTCACAATAGATGGGGAAAGTACAGCCCGTGGGCCACATGTGACCCTTGCAACCCCAGAGTATAGACACAGAAGCCCCTCAAAGCCCCCAGGCCTACAACTTTCAATAAAATTTAACCATTATTTTTGGGTAATTGATCCCAAACCAACCGCAAGAATCCAAACCCAATCACAAATGCAGTGGTTTACTTCCCCCACCCTCAAAGTCTCAATCGTCCCCAAACACAAAATGGTCAAAAATCAGCCAAAATGGTGATTGGAACTGATGTTACATCATGTATGTTGTGTCAGAACATAATGGTGCAGCCTGTTCAGGTGGGTGGGAAGGGCATTCAAGACAAGTGTATTATCACTATAAGGGTATCAGGATACCAGCACATGTTTCTCTATCAGAATCTTGGCCAGAATCCTGTTGGTTCACTATGCTAGTGGCTGCACTTCTTTAAGGGCTGCACAATGGCAATATGAGAAAGCAAACAAAATCTACTAACTCTGAACACAGCTCCTCCAGTGCCTTACTTCATTCATTGTTGGTGTGCCCCAGTCTTTTAAATCCTGTGATGGCCATCTAGGCCAGTGTAGTGCAAAAAAGAGATGCTGGAGTTAGAAGTCATCATGTCCCACCAGTAAGGTAGATCTCATAGACAGGATAATTGACCTTCCCTGTTACTTCCTATATGGTCTCTTATGCAAAGCCAGAGTGAAAAAGACATGCTGTTTGTTTGAATGAACAACAGTTCACCACAGAAGTAAACATATTTAAGCCAACTGAATTGAACCCACCATTGAAATGTGACCTGTCATTAATTCAAGGAGAAATTCTGGCACACAGAGAGCTCCATATACTGCACCACATCAAAG
The DNA here is from genome assembly GCA_948474755.1 of Ctenosaura bakeri. Taxonomy (NCBI): domain Eukaryota; kingdom Metazoa; phylum Chordata; class Lepidosauria; order Squamata; family Iguanidae; genus Ctenosaura; species Ctenosaura bakeri. The sequence continues at coordinate 55,584 of CAOLHI010002595.1, forward strand.
GCTGACCAAGGCTGACAGATTTAATTTAATTTGAATATTCTGGTTTCTCAGTTCTCCTTTTGGCTATATTTTTTAATCTGAGGCCTATTTGGCCAACAGACATTTCACATCACAGCCCAAAGGGGCACTCAAAGAAATACTAGAATATCAAAGGTTATGATATCCAAATAGATCGCTGTTTATAGTACTCTAGGAAATTTATCCAGTATTGTCTGGATTAAAGAAACATTTGATTACTAGCATATACTGTCCTTAAATTTTGTTTCACACTATGCTGAATGCAAAATGGACAAAAACTAGCAATTTTTGAAAAAAGACAGTTGATCATTCCTGAATGTGCATAGAAATGTTGAAGATGTCAACTGAAACTTAAATGTCAAATTTGTTTGACATCAGTTCATAAATGTGCATTTTAGAAGAAAAAAACAGAAATACACAGTTGTGTAGGGATGGGGGCCAAAGGGGACAGTGTGTTCTGGGTATTCTTTTGGGGGGATGTCACTGCTCTTTGCCTGCCCGCCATGCACTGTTGCCTTTCCCCTGTACAACGTAGCCCCTCCCTGTTTGCCGTAGCTCCTCTCCATGTTCCATAGCCCCTCACCAGTATGCCGTAGCCCTCCCCCTCACCTCCCCCCTTGCCCCTCCTCCACTCATGCCAAGCTATACCACTGGAAATACAAAGTGTGTGCGAAATAGATGTGGTTCCCCACATCTGTCTCTTTGGACTGAGGGACTAAGTGTCCTTTGCCATTTGTCAGCCAATCTGTATCTGTTTGGAGATCCCTTTTAATCACTTTCTGGCTGCCTGGGCATTCAATTTGTGACCAACAATAAAGCCTGTACAGGCAGAGTTAGCATCAGTACTCTACTTAACCATTCTTAAGAACTGGGATCTCAGGATATTTATATGGGAAAACGAGCAGGGTCTTTGTTAGTCTTTTAGACTGTTTAGATATACATACATAAACAGACCCTTTAGGGACAAATACAGATTTCATTATCTAGGCAAGTTATTTTCATTACATTGTGTTGCATGTAAGGAATGATACAAGCATTATATTAAAGTATATGACAGGAAGGGTGTTACACTTTCATAAGCACTGAATCTTTATGTCATCTGCCTCTCTCTTTAGCAGGCTTCTCTATATTTCACACAGAGGGATATTACCACCTTACACAATATAATGTAGCTGGTTATTTACCAGGAATACACTCTCATCTGTTGACTATACATCTCTAAACAGGCATTTGTGGAAGGAATACATAGGCATTGCAATATACCTATAGCAGCATCAATTGCATATCTATAAACATCAATTATTCATCATAGTCATATGTCTATTCAGTGTAGTCTGGTTGAGAGCAGAGCTTCTTTCTCTTACCAGTGTGGTCTGGCAATTATCAGCTAGGAACAGTACAGATGTTCATCCAACAACTATCTTCGTACAGTGGATGCTCAGTCACCACTCTTCTCTCCTTTTTTGATCTGTTTTATGTTTTTCCTTGCCTATCAGCTGACATATCTCCTCCACTAAAAAAGAAGACACTTGCAGGTCCCTGCTTATATAAACAATTAGTCTTCTACTTAGAGGCAATGTAACATCCCTGGTACACTTGGCTCTTGGTTGACTTCCCTCAAGCTATGGTACATCAGATATCAAGCTGCTTCATTTAAAGTGGCACCTGTTTTGGGTTCACTGTAAGTCTATTCACTGTTCTTGTTCTAGCTTGCCATTGTTGACAGGTTGGTTTTATGCCCAGAATTAGGCTGTCAGTGATATGCAAACACACAAAGCCCACAATGGTAAGACTGTTCTGCTTTATATCTTATACTTTATTTATATCAAGACACACTATTTACATTTCCAGGTCTTAAATTTCACAAACTAGAACCCAGATCAGTGCACAGCCTGTTTGGAAAATACTCAAAATAGTCAGTGGATCAGGTGCCATAGCTTATTAGGGTCTCCACATTAGATAACATGCTAACTTTTGTGGTCAAACCTGTCAATCAAAACTATCAAACTATCATAACTCACTGGGAGAAGAAAGGAGGCATGTGGAAATTAGTGTCCAGAGATCAAGAAGCTGAGGGATCAGTTGTAGCTGAGAAAACCAAGACAAACAGAAGGATGGACAAAAGAGTAGTCAGGATTTAGTTCCATGTGTCCAGAAAGCAAATCTGAGTCTCTGAGCTGGCTTGGGTGTCTTTCCGCAGCATGGATGATAGTTGCTGCTTTCAGCAGGTGACTTCCATTTGCTGCCTGCCTACGAAGGCAGGTTGATCCTTCAGTGAGAGCAGCTGGGGCAGCACCAACTGAGCTGCAGGTGTGCCAAGCACACTCTAAACACTTTTGTAATGCTGCTATCCCAGAAGGAGGCAAAACACAAACCAACATTTTCAATTATAATGTAAATGCTTCTCAAGCTACCTGGGGTGGCAGACTGACTTGCCTTCATATGCCAGAAATCGATATCATACTTGTGCCATATTATTACCACATTTGCACACTTCCTGGAGAATGCAGATTGGTGGCTAATGACTTACAAACTGGCACCAGTAGGTATTCCACCACAGCTGGTATAAATCCAAATGCTTGATCCCGATTAGAGTTAATTGTTGATATAAATCCCATTTATCTCATGGATCTATGTTAGCTGCAACTAGCAATTGGATTTAGGCCAAATTTTGATCAGTGATATGAAGGCAAACAGGGGTGGGCAGCCCACAGATGTTTTGGTCTTTGTCTTAGTGTTTAGTAACTCAGATTAGTGAGCCAAGTCTGAGTGAGCAAGTTGAGGTGTCCACATGGAAAACTATTTGCCTCTTGTATTGTCCAATCCCTGCTGGCTTCCTGGGTGTAGTATTACTCTCTGTCCATTTTGGGGTGGATAATACCCCAGCAGCTGCTTCCTCCAGTAAGTTGCTAATGGTTGGGCAATTTCAGTGAGACCTTTGGCTCCTTAAATTTTCATGCAACAATATTTATATATTCTCTCACTGCAGGGAGGAGGTGGATAGCTTTGAAGCTCAGGGAATAAACCTCCGTTTTAATCTGTTATGGCAGATATTAGCTCTCTCTCCACAGGAAGGTTCAGTAGGACAACACACTCACCATGTGAAAATAATGCAGTAAAAATTACTAGATTAAAATATTATACATGAATAATCTCTATGCTATTGCCAAGATATAGATAAATTAATAAATATTCCTAGAACAGAAGCATGCTTATTTCCAAATCTGGTCATCAGATTATGTATTTACTCTTTATAGTTGTACACACAAAACAACACTGAAATGATAAATTAAAATAGGAATGAGACTGTTTTTCCTGTCAGTGCCAGCTTGTTTCCATATATTTATAACTGCATGGTACTGAAACACAAAGAAACACAAAGCTACAAATACTGTGCCAGCTTTCTGTAGATATGAAATGAATTGCATTCACAGGAGGAAAACTGGATTCCAGATTCATCTAAAATGCCATGCTGCTTTGAGTAAACATAGTTATATAAGGTCATGTTAGGGACAGCAGTGGCAAACAGTGGTACATGTCAAAAACGATATTTAATTTGAAAACTAATGTGTTTCTACATGGGTTTATAAAGAAGAAATCATGCCAGACAAAATTGATTGCTTTTTTAATTGAATTATAAAATTAGCAGATGAAGTAAATGGTCTGAATGTAAAATATCTAGGCTTCACTAACACGTTTGACATGAACCCTTGCTTGAAAAATGAATTAAAGTACGGTTCCAAATAATATTGCTATAAAGATTGGAGTTTGGATGCTCTAAACACCAAAGATAGGACCTTGTCCATTGCATGCGATATACCTGAATTTCCCCTACCGTATGTTCTTCCTGCTCTTGCTGTCTATGCAATTGTAATGAATCCCTTCATTTGTCCTTGAAAGTGGAATCATCGCGCTATAAGAGTATCATGTGGAAATGTTCTTTGTGTGTTAGTAAATCTCATGTCTCTTTTCTACTCTCTCTTAGGCTATTTCTGCATGAGACTGTTATAGCGCTGTGATTCCACTTTCAACATCCTTTGGAAGCCTGGGGTTTGCAGTTTTGGAAGCAGCCTGCCAGCCCGTCCTGAAACTACAAACCGCAGGATTCCAAAGGATGTTGAAAGTGGAATCATAGCACTATAACAGTCTCGTGTGGAAATGGTCTTAGTTTTCTCCATATTTCTACACTTGTACAATTTTAGTTAAAACTAACTGTGTGTTTTCCAAAGACTTTGATTAGCATGCTCTCCCCCTTTAAATATGTTTAAGCTTTAAGTGGCATCTGTGCACCAGCTAGTTGACCAAGTTAAAACCTGCTTAGTTGTCACACATTCCTGAAGATAGTTGGCATCTGTGATGTTTATAGGACACTAGCGTATATACTTGGCATTGCTCAGGATTTTATTTTCTCATAGGTAATACTTGTTAGAAAGATTTGAGATCCTGTGTCCGTAATTCCCCAAACTGTCTTGTCTAGTACCTGTAACTTTCCCCCATATTCCCCAAACCAATCTGTATTCATAGTTATTAACATACTGAGGTTGGGTTCCTGAGGGAATACATTGTCCTCCTCCTTGCTGCTAGGCCTCATCTCAATAGCAACCAGTCAGCCTATTCAAGACAGACACAGTTAACTGAGACCCAAGAGCTCTCTGGCTGAGAATTCTAAAGGCCTCTCCCTAAACTGCAAATCCCAGGATTCTATAGAATCTTCTTAGGCACCCAATCATATGAATTCTTCACCTGACTCAGACACCTAACAAACTTTGACATTCATATATTAGATTCAGAAGCAGCCTATCACTCCTCAGTTATATGGATAGCAGGTCATTATTCAGATTCAACTTGAAAGCCATCTTTCAAATTCTGATTTTAGTCCTGGCTTTCCTCCATTCCTGATTAAGTTGACTACCTAAGGTTTTCATCTGACTGTGGTTTTGGGAAAGCTGTAATTTTGTTTATTTATTTATTTACTTATTTCATTTAGATGCTGGCTTTCTCCTCATACAGGATTCAAGGTACAGGATAACATCCGTATTTTTTAAAAAAGGATACAACTAAAAAAAAATATACAAGAGTTTAAAAACCACACAAACTACAACTCTTTCAAAAACGCCAATGTTAAAATAATATAAACCACAATTAAAACATAGTAAAAAAAAAAAAAGATACAACCACAACCCCATTAAAAGCCTTTTTGGACACATAAATTATAAGTGAAAGGCCTGCCTGAATAAAAAGGTCTTTGCCTGCTGTGAGGAAGAGAAGAGAGAGGTTGCCAACCAAACTCCCGTGGGAAGAATTCCACAACCTGGAAGCAGACACTGAGAAAGGTCTTTCCTATGCTCTCACGGAACATGCTTGTAATGATGATGGGAGTGAGAGAAAGCCTTTTTCTGAAGATTTTTAAAGTTAAGCAGTTTTACAGGAGAGTGTGATTGGAAAGTACTATAAGTCCTCAAGGCCCCTTCCTAAACTGCAAACCCCAGGATTCCATAGGAGGTTGAAAGTGGAATTATAGCACTATAACAGTCTAGTGCAGAAATGGTCTCAGAGTAAGGAATGTAAGAAATAGCTGATAAGACTCATAAAACAATTTAGCACAGGATCGGCTATAGCATTAAATGTTTATTTAAAATACGTCTCTGCAGAAGCGGGTGCTCCCTAGAGAGGAGGACACCCCCACTATGCAATACCTCATATTTTATCCCCCTGCCTGATGCAGGTTTCCATCCCCGTTGGATCCCATTGGACAGAACCCCAAAAGTTACAGCCTATCAGGATCGCCTAAGAAGTTACATTCCCCCTTTACAGTATGAGTGATCGTACTTGATCATGCATTTCTCTCGTGCATCATGCTACATCCCAGGTGTCTTATCAGTAGTTTCAATAGTACCCCTTTGTGCTTCTTCCATATCCCTATAAATCAGTTTACTCCTTTACAGACAGTGGCCTTGTATTGTCTCCTGTGTTATCTGGAATATACCAGTTGCTCTCCAAGGTCACTGAGAGGCCTTCTTGTTCAACCCCTTCTAAAAAATCTTCCTTCTTAGACTTATTGGATTACTGAAGCTCAAATACTAAATATATTCAAATATATGTGTAAATATGTCTAATATGTGTTATACTTATAAACTAATACATATGTGTTAATAATACATGTGAATAATACTGCAGAAACTAAAATATATTTTGTTTCTCTCAGGAACTAGTAAAACCACCTTTGTCTATTCTTTGCCTAAGAAAATCCTGTGAAATTCATGGGATTGTGATAAACTGACAATGACTTGAAGGTGTGCGTGCGCTCCTGCACACACACACACACACACACATATACATGGTCTTTCAGATAGCCTGGAGCCAAGCCATATAGGCTTTATAGGTATTTTTGTCCAGAAATGGATCAGTAGCCACTGAAGCTGTTTCAAAAGTGAAGCTATACTCATATGTTTTCTGTAAGCAGCCCCAGTCAGCAGCCTGCCTGCAGCATTTTGGACTCACTACTTTTCAAAGGCAGCCCCACATACAGTAATTCAACCAGGATGTAATTGTTATTGTGGCAAAATCTCATATCTCATGGAACAGGTGCAGCTGGTGCACTAGTTTAAACTGTGCAGACACGCTGCTTTCCCCTTCCAGAACCTAGGTATCCAAGCTAAAATCTGAATCCAGGAGTACACTCAAGCTGCTTACTTGAGATTTCAGTGGGAGTGTAACCTCATCCAGCACAGGCTGAATCCCTATTCCCTGGTCTTCCTCTAACTGACCAGGAGCACCTCTGTCTCATCTGGGTTAAGCTTCAATTTGTTTGCCCTCATCTAGTCCATTACCGACAAGAGACACTGGGGCCTTTATCACACTATGGCCGAATAACACTATGTCCGGATTCCATCTTGGCTGTGCCATTGCCAGGATGGGAATGGAACCTGAACTCTCCCCATCGCGCCTGGTTGGCTGCCTGTGGATGGGTAGCATTAGGGATGCTCTTCTGCCTTCTGCAGTACAGTCTGCCTCCTCCTGCACTCTACTGTAGAAGCAAGTGCTTGACAGCACTTCTGCCTTTCTTTACATGCCTGCAGCTGACAGAATCATTGTGGGACCATTACCAGACTTTTTCCAGTAATGGGTTACAGCACAATCATGACAAATGGGGATGCAACAGCATTGGGACTGCAACAGCATCATGCAATGGCACATATCCTGGAACGGCAGCAATGCATTGCCATGCCAGGATGACAACATCATGTGGTAAGAGCCTGAGTTAGCATCAAGATATCTTCCTTGGAGTTAAATAGAAAGGAGAGACAGAGTTGGGTGTCATCAGCATACTGCTGGCACTGAACTCCCAACCTTGAGATACAATGAGATTATTATTTCTGACAAAGAATTCCACAAGATTATGTTTCCTTTTGCATGACTTGAAAAAAATATGCATAGTGACACCTCCTTACACTGTAAGATTGATTTCTATTGTTCTATTTATCCCCATGGCTACTGAGTATTATTTCAACCTTAAAGAATAACATATTTAACTATTTGCTTTGTATGTTCACTGTTGTCCTTTAATTATTTCCAAACTACTGTACTTATGTGTAGAAATTTCACTCATCATTATTAGCACAGATGCCTGGATATATATCAGGATCCTTACTCCTGTTGGCTCCTGTAGTAATATGTGAGGAACCATGAGGTGGAAGTAACAATTAATTGAGCTCTAACCTCTGTTTCCCAGAGCCAATGCTAATATTACACTTACTCAATTTAATTAATACTATAAGAGTATTATTTCCATTACAACATTAACACAAATGTTTACACACCTAAAGAATAGCATAGTTAGAACACACACTGGAAGAAGCTATAATAATCTGTCAAGCAATGATTTCATAATACACACTTTCACATTTATTGTGTATCTGGCTGAAATTCCAAATTTCTAATAATGCTGTGTTCCAATAGTCTTGTCATAAAGAAAGCTGTATAAACTATTTTAATATAGACCTGACTAACTTGCTATATTAATTTCAATGAGTGAGCCCTAAGCATTACTACATTTGGATACAATGGAGCAGATTTTAGGGACTCTGCGAAATACATTACATATTATTGTTTCCTTTATTATCAATCTTAAAAAAAGGTAATAAATGTGTAATAAATCCATAAATCATAGAGATACAAGTTCCTATCTGAATTTTTGGAGGTGGGGAACCTATTATATAATTCTAGTAGGTATCATTACTCACATAGACATTTTCTTTACAGAAAAACACTTTGAATGAGGCCTAGCTCAGTTTCTCTAAAGCATTTTTATGCATACATAATAAACAATAAAATGCCAGCACTACAGGAGTCTCAATCTAATCTGACAATGTGAGTTTTCTTTGAGAAAAAAGTTTGGAAGAGACTTCCTATACAGCTACAACTACTCAAATTCCTTTTATGTTGGATGGTGAAAGCTCCAAACTGGGACCAGATCACAAGTACAGCAAACCCAAATAGAAAAAAAAAGTAGTCACAGGGCACTACTAAAATAGGGCCAGATAATTTAAATCGCTTATTCAATTAACAGCTCCTTTTCTAGTAGTAGCTATATATTGCTGTGTCTCCTATCTGCACAGCTTGGAAATAATAGGTTATAACTTTGTTCCTTTTTTTTCCAATACTAAGTGTAGAACTATATTAGATTACAACTTTAACACAACACTCAGACATTTCACAGATGAAAACTGGGACAAGTGTGTTCAATTAACAGCAGAGTGTGGACAAGGTGTTAAAAGTTATTAATGAGGAGGAACATACAAGCTAGGAGACATGGCAGTTTGCTTTTGCTGGAGCCTACTGGGAAGGGCAAGCTTCTGCCCTGTCCTCTCCTCTCAGTGATTTTTTTTTTTGCAAAAACATTGTCTTGTTATTGTTCTATGTTGCAATATAACATATATACTTATATCATCATAATCAGACTGAATACATTTTATAATGAGGGCAGGGCATGTCTTCCCATCCCTTTCTGGTTCTCATGAATTAATATAATACAAATATTAAATTATATTCTCCTTGTCTGTGTATTGCCCTGCAATTAGTTATGTGGGCAGAGAATTAAAAATCTAGAAAACATTTATTTTGATTGTGAAAGCTACCATGCAACCAATTTGGGTGAAGAGTTGTACAAAAACATATTAAATTGATGGAAGAAGCTCTCTGTTTTCCACATAGCTACAAAAGCTCCACTGACTGCCAGTTTATCTCCAGGCACAAATGTAGAAGCTGGTTATGACCCATAAAGCCCTATAAAACTTAGGTCCAAACTATCTGGCACTTTTTCTTCCCATCTGAGAGGCCCATCCTTCAACCCGACTGGCTTCACAGGCACACATACACTCCAACTCTTCACAGATGACCATGTGCAGCCAACCAACATCAGACAGCAAAACAGACAGTTATTAAGGAGGAGAAACATACAGATGAGGAGACACGGCAGTTTGCTTTTTCTTGACCTTAATGGGATAGGCAAACTTTCTCCCCTTCCTGCTGAATTAACTGAGTACAACTTGCACTTGCATTTTGAGTTCAGTTTGTAGCAATTGAAGTAACCTGAGGACAGAAGGAGAAAGTGGGAGGAGAAGACAGGAACTGGGACATTTTAAAATAAAAAATGGTATGAGAGAGAATTCATCAGGACTATCCTTGTCAAATTGGGACTGGTTGAAGGGTGTGCCAAGGGACAACTTACATTCTGTTTGCAGTGTGATAATAACATTCTTGAGTTACTGTACTTGTTGTGTGGATGTGCTGTGACTCGCTAAACGGTAGTGGAAGAATTACTTTTAAAATATTTCAGAGAGCAGAGTGAGGGGTAGAAATAGACTCAATCCAGTGTATGAACTTCTGTCCTAATGAAAACAAAGGCTAAATGATTGTATAAATACTATATGGTATAAAAAGTCAACTACAGAGAGTAAAACGGCTGTACAAATATGATTGTTAACTGTGTTGCAACCTTGATGTTACATTTTATTGTAATAGAAAATGCAATTAAAATAAACACAAAAACATACATAAAGTAGAACAGGTATGCGGTAATGTACTAATGGGTGTGAAAGAGATGGACTTGCATTAATGGCTATAAAATCAAATCAAAATAGAAGCTTTATTCATAAAAGAAAGCAAAGAGATAGCAATAAGAGAGGTTTATGTATTATTTAGGAATGATAGGCATGCAACTCAGTGTCACAGAGTGACACTGTTTGAACAGAGATATCGTGTTGAATCCAGATTAAAGTTAGATCTACTTTGTACTCACTAAAAGTTAGACCTACTTTGTACTTTCTTCTTCACATGATTCCACATGAAATTCACATGATTTCAATGAGGATATAAGTGTAGTATCTTAGGGCCTTTCAGCACCACACTGTTACAGTGCTATTATTCCACTTTCAGCTTCCTGTGGAATCCTGGGGTTTGCAGTTTAGGGAGGGGCATTTAGAATTCTCAGCCAGAGAGCTCTTTGGCCTTAGTAAACTACAAACCCCAGAGTTCCACAGGATGTTGAAAGTGGAATAATAGCACTATAACAGTGTAGTGCTCAGTCTGTGCTCAGCTCAACATGAATATATCCAGCTCAGTTAAAAAACAGAAACAGTCCATTTTTCGGGAGGAATGGCACTCTCTGTCTACAAATGTAAACATGTCTGGCTCAGAATCTCTCCTTGCTTGAAAAAACTCTGCACATTGTAGATGTGTAGGTCCCATTTTTCTTTAGCTCAGTGTGTGGCTCATTAAGGGTATGCACAACTGAAAACCCTATTGAGTGGACAGGTTCATTGGAAGGGGTGGCCAATGCCATTTTATTGCCTTGGGTGAAGTACAAGACAGTGCCCACTTCCTGAATCCATGCCTAGAAAACAGATGGACAAACAGTGGACTCTTACTTTGTGCTGGTGATATAGGATGGTATTCTCTACTGCCCCCAAGGCAAAAGGCTAGTTCAAGAGTCCCAGATATGCCTTTGTCCTCCAACAAGAGGTTCAAGAGTAACAAACTTGCAACAGTAGACCCGTCTGAGGATTCACTCTGCCTGATGGTTTGCCCTGCTAGCCAAAGCGGCTCTGTGACCTCCCCACTCTCCTTGAAAAGAACCGTATTTATCCCCATCATATGATAGTGTACACATAGAAATATTCTGATTCCAATCAAAACAGTCTGCATTGTAATGTGAATCTCATTTGGGAGAAAGATCGGGAACAAATCCAATAAATAAATAATATCTTTGTTTTTTGTGACAGGCTTTCAAGCTGGTGAAATGCTATTCAAGAAGTCAAATCTGTTTTATTCCTTCAGTGTTCATGATTTCTGCCTCCCCTGATGTGGATTAGCATCTTGTACCTTCTCTATACATGGAACTTGTCTTTAACCTTTCTGACAAACTGTACTCTGTGGAGACATATTTGTGGCCTTGTGTTTTGGCTTATATAGGTTAACAAGACAATGACACAGCCTGTTAAAAATTCATGGCAAAAGTCAGACATGCTTTAACATGCATATAAAAATAAACTACTGTTCCTGTTTAGGACATTATGCAACCTCCTCATTGCTGATAGGTTGTCTAACATGCTGTCCATTTTAAATATATGCACATTTTTAAAAATTACATCTATTTAGCTATGAGGCTTGCATACAGTAGTTTTTATTTTACTTACGTTAAGTGAAAATTTTTTTTTTACTTTTATATAGCCCTAACAATCATTTATTAGTTTGAACTTCTAAACTTAACAATTACTCAGATGGACGGCAAGGAATTATTTCTGACTTTACATACACTGCATCATGGGTTATGCTCTCCCCAAGCCATGCACAGAAAGCAACAAGAAACAAAGTACAATTTAAAAATGATTACATCAGAACAGAACAGAACTTAGTGAAGCTGCTCTGTTCACACAAGCTATGGTGTCACTGTTAACACATGCTGTGGTGTCACTCACACTCTGCCTTGGAAGTCTACCTAAAATGTAGGTTCTAAATGTAGGTACTAGAGGAGAAGACATAGGTCTAGTCAATAGTCTTTGGACTTCTCTTCCAGTAGACTCTAGTCTGCTGGTGAAAGGAGAGCAGGGAGGGGGCCAGCTTAACTTGCCACGGAAGAGCGTTCTACAGAGTGGGAGCAGCCACTGAGAAAGCTCTCTTTCGTAGGGGGATCTTAGGGCATAAGTATCTTTTATATTTTAGCCATACTGAAAGCAAAGATTTTCTGATTACATGATTTCCAAAAGACTTCTGAATCTCATTTTTCCCTTGCCAGAGGAAGCCATGCCAGCCAAATACTAGGTCGAATCCCTCTAACAACAGCAATTTACAATCATTTAGCAGTATCCAGGGGCACATCCAGACAAGATAGACCGCTGCATGATATAATTGGAAATCAGGAACTGACATTCCTCCTCTCTCTCGTTCATCTAGCAAAATCTTATATTTAACACGGGGTCTCTTGCTGTTCCATATAAATTTCCGCAGCGCTTTCTTGAGATCCACAAACCATCTCTTTGGAATACTTATTGGAATCATTAAGAACATAAACAATACCTTCGGTAAGATACTCATTTTGATTAACGAAACTCTCCCCATCAAGGAAAGATCTAAATTTCGCCAACCTTCCAACTTTCTTTGAAGTTTTTTTAGCAAGGGTACATAATTATTTTGAAAGAGCTGCTTGGCATTATTTGTAATTTGGACACCAAGGTATTCCACTCTCTCTACACACTTCAGCCCGGAAATTGATTCAAATTTATCTATTTCATCCTTCTTCATATTCTTGCTCAGTACTTTAATTTTCTTTTGATTGATTTTAAATCCAGCCATCTGACCATAATAGTTAATAATTTCATTTAACTTTTTAATTTGTACCATCGGGTCAGATAGAAAAATGATGACATCGTCTGCAAAGGCTTTTAACTGAAAAGATACCTTTTCCACTTTTATCTCATGCACTTCTGGATGATTCTTTATATCTCTAAGCATCACTTCCAAGGTTAGAATGAATAATAAGGGTGAAAGTGGGCACCCTTGCCTAGTCCCCTTATAAATTGGAATCCTGTTTGATTTTTGATAATTTATTTTCAAAAAGGCACTTTGTTCGGTATAAATAGCCTTCACTAATGATGTAAATACTGCGCCAAATTGCATCCTTTCTAGAACATTTAATATAAATTCCCATCTGACATTGTCGAATGCTTTTTCAGCATCTAAAAATATTGACATACCTTTAACCTCATTGTGTACTGACAAATATTCTAGAATGTCAACCACCGTTCTAACATTATGGCACATCTGCTGACCCGGGAGAAATCCTGATTGATCTTCATTAATATATTCTGTCAGAATTGGCTTTAATCGATTTACAAGAATAGAAGTAAAGATCTTGTAATCCGTGTTTAATAATGAAATAGGTCGGAAGTCCGTACAGGATGGCTGATCTGATTCTATTTTTTTTATAAGGGTTATGTCTGCTTCTTTCCAACTTGCTGGGATATCTCCAGAAGTGGCAATTTCATTAAATAGAGTCTGGAGAGGTTTAGCTACTTGTTCCTTAAACATTTTATAGAATGAGGCCGTAAAGCCATCTGGGCCAGGTGCCTTCCTTTTTTTTAACTGGTCAATAGCTTCCATGACTTCAGATACCTTAAAAATATGGGATGGAAGGGGGTAGAATATTGTAAAATGAAAGAAACTATTATAAGGGAATTACTATAATGTAGATATCCCTAAAACTATGTATACAATATTAGATTATGTACATAATATTAGAGATAACTTACAAGTATTAATTGTAATATAGGTTGGAGAGGGGTTGCATTCAACGTTGTTGTTTTTTTAACTGTATCACTTTGCGGAAGGAAGGGTTTGTTTGTTTGTTTTTTAATATGGATTACTTTATAGGTGGAAGGAGAATAAGATTTGAGGATTCAATATATGTTTAGTATAAATTTGCTTACCAGATTATCTTCCTGTATGCTGGATGGATATAACGTATATACTTATGTATTTTATATTTTTTTTCTTTTTTTATGTGAAATTAAAATAAAATAAAAATATATTACAAAAAAAGAAAGAAAAAAAGAAAGCTCTCTTTCGTGTCTTCACCAGGAGAGACTGGGATGGTGATGGGACCTTGAGAAAGCTTTCGCCAGCAGATCTTAGGGCTCTGTCAGGTTTATATAGGGAGATACAGTCTTTCAAATAGCCTGGACCTAGGATGTATAGGGCTTTATAAATCATAACCAGAACTTTGAATTGTGCCTGGAAATAAACAGGTAGCCAGTAGAGCTGTTTTAACAAGGGAGTTATATGCTCCTGTAACTAGCCAAAGTTAATATTCTGGCTGCTGCATTTTGAATCTGCTGGAGTTTCTGAACAGTTTCCAAAGGCAGCCCCATGTAGAGTGTGTTACAGTAATCCAACCGAGATGTAATCAAGACCTGTGTCACTGAAGCCAGATCAGACATCTCAAGGAACAGGTGCTGCTGACACACAAGTTTTAACTGTGTAAATGCACTTCTGGCCACTGTTGAGACCTGGGAGTCCAGGCTCAGTGCTGAATCCAGGAGAGCACCAAGGTGGTGAGCCTGAGATTTCAGGGGGAGTGTATCCCCATCCAGCACTGGCAAAGTCCTTATTCCCTGATCTGCCTTTCAACTGACCAGGAGTACTTCTGTTTTGTCTGGATTATGCTTCAATTTGTTTCCCCTCATCAAGTCCATTACTGGCAACAGATATTGATTCAGCACCAAGACAGCCTCCTTGGAATCAGATAGAAAGGCGAGGTAGAGTTGGGTGTCATTAGCATATTGGAGATGAGAATCCCAAATCTCCAGATGACCTCTCCCAGCAGTTTCATGTAGATATTAAACATCATGGGGGACAAAACAGAACTCTGAGGGACTCTATAGGCCAACGGTCAGGGAGTTGAACAGGACTACAATCTGTAAATTCCTTACTGTATGTCCAGGAAAGCTGAAATGCTCTGCAGCTGTTTTTTGGGTGTTGCCATTTGTAATGTCAGACTTGTGTCGATTTATCCTCATGTATACTGTTCTGCTTGTCCAATAGAGGGGCACTGCTGGCGAAGGATGGCATATATCACAGTGTAGGAAGAGTAAGTAAACTCTATTACTTGTTACAGCAGTGTATGTCACCAATAGGATGTCAGAATATGTCACCAGCAGTATACATAATTAACAGGATTCTAGTCTGTGTTATCTCTGAGATTTAACACATTTCATGTATGTACAATGAGGAAACTACCATCTGAACATGGTTTCTTATCTGAATGCTCCTAGGATAAACTCATATAAATTCTTACTGGGAAAACACACACCTTTAATCATAGCACCTCACTGACTACATTCAGTGGATAGTGCATTTAACTATAAATATTAATTCCATTTATTGTAATGGGACTGAATCACACTTAAGTTTTGCTAGATTGTTTCCATTTTTTTCTTTTTTCCGTTAAACATTTCTATTCTCTATAGCCGTTCATGCTACAATAGAAATTGAATGAAGTTTCCTTAGTAAAGCAGTATCTTTTTAGTAGGTCATTCTCACCCTAAACTACTGTGAGAAGAAAGCACTGTTCTGACGAGTTGACTTTCTAATTAAATCATTTTTGTTGTAATATCTCTTTGGCATGCCTTCATGAATATGCATGACAGCAGTAGATGTTAGCTTTTTCATGGCCCATTGTTCACCTCAAAAAGCCATAAGCTGCCTACTAGCAAAATACTGTATTTTTGCTTTTCATGTCAAAATTAGAATAACTTGCTTTTGCCTTGATACTTACTTCAAAATAGCACAGTGGGTTACATGTTGGGGAAACCTCCTTGATAGTTTCCAAAGATTGTGCATGATTCTTTTGTTATTTCATCTCTTTCATCTCTGAAGGAGTTTCTAATTTTCTTCATGCTTCCATCACATCCCTATATCCCTTGAGAACTTTCACCCCTGGCAAGAACGCCTCCCTTAAATGTCTAGTAAAAGACACTTTTAGAAAATTAGCTGCTACATCAAAGATGTCTGAAATGCTGTTTTGGAAAGCCAGGCTTCCTAATACTGAACACAAAGGCAATCTTTGGGGAGTAGAAGTTGAAATTCATCTGCCGGTTTGCTTTTTTGTTGTTGTTCATGGATAACTTTGGGAGACTGTGTTAAGTTGATTTCAAAACGATCTGGAATAGATGATAAAGAGATCTTCATTTTTGGAGTGGGGAAAGGAGGAGAACCAAGGTCTAAAGTGTGGCTTTTAAAATATACATTCAATCTGATTAAAAAGTAATAATTGAGGAAATACTCTCAAAGTTGTTTTTGGAAATGTTTCACAATTTTCAGTTCATGTGATTTTACATGGGAAACCAGTGTTGAAACCTTTGTTATGCAATAAGTACAATGCACTATCAAGACAGAGGAGTCATTTTTATTATACTAGACCTTAGAAAAGTTTAGGACTATTCTGTGGGGGATTCAAGATCATATTCAAAGTAGTATAAACTATGGGATCAATGGTATGTGTCTACTGGTCACTCCTGTATACTGCCACATGTACACTGCTGCATCAGGCGTGGGCAGACTTAGGCCCTTTCTGCATGGCATTTGCCATGCAGAAGGGCACCTGAAGCATTGCGCAATTGTGAAAAGTGATCTGCACAACGCACTCACAATCATGTGATGCTCCAGGGGCCAGCAGGTGCTGATCGCACACGTTTTAATTTTCAGCTGAAAGTCGAAAATGGTGTGCAATCGCGCATTGCTCCTGGGCTCCGTGCGCACTTACCTGGCATGTGGAGCCTCCAGAGCTGCACTGATCGTGCTTCCTGCCCCAGTGCAGCCTGGGAGACTCCCAGGCTCCACTGTGGAAGGAAGAGGCAGGACTTTCAGGTGAGCAGGCAGCTTGTGCGAAGCTGAAGCAGCAGGGATGCAAGAGCCTCTCACTGGAGGCTGCTCACGCAATCCCCACACCACAGCGCGGGAAAAAGGTAAGTTGTGGAAAGGGCCTTAGCCTTCCAGGATCTTTTTTAAAAACTAGAAACAGTCTACCAAAATAGCACTTAGGTCACATAAGGAATTGGGTAGCTCTAAGTGCATGGCTAAGCCTAAGGGAGATAGAAATTTGGTGCAACAGGTGCTTTGGGACTTCAGATCCTGGAATTGTTCACTGTGTTTGCTAGGGTTGATGAGAGCTGTGGCCCAAAAAATCTGGAAGGCCACAGCTACCCAAGAATTTGACCAAAAATTTGGTTTTAGTATGAGAACTAAGCCTACAGTCCACTCTAGTTTCCCTGCCCAGACTTTCTGAATTCAGAAGTTCATTTCTTAGGGATTTATAAGGTTTTTTTTGTTCTTAAAAACTAGGAGTCAAAACTCTTGCAGATCTAGTGCAAATTACCCAGAGTTTTACCAGTATGTCTCAAAATATATTCTGCCTACCCATTTTATATGTTCTCTTCACTGTTGTTTGCTTGCTCTGCCACTATGTTTAGCAAGTGTTAATGTATGTTATATTTCAGGTTTCTTCTCTTTGAGCTACCTTCAATTTTGATAAGTATATTTTACATAAGTGAATTCAAACGTCAATAAAGTGGGGCTCTGTATGGCCTGGTTTTCAAAGACACATGGACAGGAGTAGTTCAACATTAATAGTGTTAGCAGATTTTGCATGTTTATATTCACTAAGAGCTAATTGCATGTTACTGTTTGGAGGTTAGACACAGCATAGATGAATGATATGAAGAGACACAACAACAGATATATGTCAGTAAAGGCCATACATTTTTAAAAATTTTTTATTTATATTAAGTTACCTGTACAAGTAACAGTTAAGTTACATCCAGTAATATTGATTAAGTACAAATATATAGTCAAAACAGTAACAAAACCAAAGACAAGACAGACCAAAGCTGAAAAAGCAACATAGAACACAAATTAACATTTGTACATACATATATTGATTTTAAAAAATATATGAAAATGTTGAGAATAAAATATCTGGAAGAAATAAAGAATTAAATTCCAAATAGTTACAATTCCTTATGTAGTTAAGCAGAATGGTTAAACTATTCCAAATGAGATACAAAAGGAAAGGAGAAGAAAAAGAATATGTACTTCCCCATACAAAAGGGTCATAGGATTTTCAAAACGTTTCATCATAACTGCCTTCTTTAGTTAGAAAAAGGAATAGTATAGCAGTAAAGATTAAGTATATTAATAACACAGAAAGTTTTCATATTTCTGAAATAATTATATTTTGATATCTAATCTTCATTTCCCATTCCTTTTTACACTCCTCAGTCATTGCCCACAGTACAAGTTTTTATGTATGGGTCATGCTCTCTTCTTTACTTCTTTTTAAATTATTTAATATTGCTGTAGTTAATTTGCATTCGAGAGGAGAGAGATCTTAATATTATTTTACTATACAAATATATAAATACTTTAACTTGTAATCTCAATATATGGATGTGTATTATATATATCTACACATACAATCAATTATATAGTCTCATCCAATTAGTCTTTCTGGGAATAGAGATAAAAGCTTAAGTTAATTCTTTTAGTCTCAGTCTTTCTCAGTTAAGACTATACAATTTAAATACAACTGACAAATCCAATTATGTTAGTGTTACCAATTCTGGTTTGGAGATAGTACTTGATCGGTTCCCAATCTTTACAGAACTTATTATTCCCTTTCCCATCCAATATATAAGTTAATTTATCCATTTCAGCAATATCAATTAATTTATCGATCCGTTCTTGTTTGGTGGGGATGCAATTTGTCTGCCAGTGTTTTGCATAAAATATTCTGGCCGCAGTGACCATATGCCAGAGTAGTCTTCCCTTTTTGTTATGTTGCTTATTTTCAATTTTCAAGAGACCTAATAAAAATACTTCTGGATTTAAGTCAATCTTCATCTGTAAGGTCTTTTGAATTTTAGATCTTATCATATACCAAAATTTTTTGGCGTAGTTGCATTCCCACCACATATGATAAAAAGCGTCTACCACCTTCCCACACTTCCAACATTGATTATTAGACACTTTGTACATCTTGACAATTCTATCTGGTCATAGGTACCACCTGTACATCATTTTTAACCAGTTCTCCTGAAGATCATATGATCTTGTATATTTTTGATTGGATGACCATCCTTTTCCCCAATCTTCCAAAGAGATGTTATGAGTCATATATTCTTTCACTGTTTCTTCCACCATGTTAAAGTTTAAAAGAAGTTTATAGAGGCTAGACAATAGATGTTTATTTCCTTCGCGTAGAAGTCTTTCGAAATCTGAGGTTTGTGTATCTACCCCTTTATCATTCATATCTGCCTTAAACTTTGTTGCTATTTCGAGGTAGAGGAATATTGTATATTGTATCCTCCTTCAAGTAATTGCTGTCTATCTTTTAATTGACATATATTCCCTCGTTGTATCAAGAGCTCTTGATATGTTACCCAGGTGCCCCGACTTCGCAATGCGTTAACAGAGAGTGCTTCTAATGGGAAGAACCAAGTGGGCATTTTATTACAAATCAGTGGCTGGTATTTTACCAATACCTTGTATAAGGCCTTATGTATTACATGGTTTGTGAATGATTTCTGAGCTTTTGCTTTATTACAACATAGTAAGGCATGCCATCCAAAGTGTAGGTCATGCCCCTCTAATGATAACAATTTGGAGTTGTTTAACAGAATCCATGATTTTATCCACACAAGAAAAGCTGCGCCATAATACAAATTTAAATCTGGAACGCCCAGTCCTCCCTATCTCTACTATCAGTCATGGGTTTAAGACCTATTCTTGGTTTCTTCCCTTGCCATATAAATTTAGTTAGATCCCGTTTACATTGTATAAACCAAGATTTATTTATCACGACAGGGATTGTCTGAAACAAATATAGAATCTTTGGCAGCACACTCATTTTGATGACTGAAATTCTACCTAATAGGTAAAGACTTAATGATTGCCATATCTCTAATTTTTTTATTGTTTTCCATGTTTTCACATAGTTGTTTTGAAATAAGCAATTATTATTAGCTGAATAGAGGGCATGCTGATCAAATTTGCAGATGACACCAAATTGGGAGGGGTTGCTAATACGCCAGAGGACAGGATCAAAATTCAAAATGACCTGGATAGATTGGAGAGCTGGGCCAGGGCGAACAAAATGAAATTCAACAGAGAGAAATGTAAGGTCCTACACTTAGGCAGAAATAATGGAATACAGAAATATAGGATGGGGGACACGTGGCTGGATAGCAGTACGTGTGAAAGGGATCTAGCAGTCTTCATAGACCACAAGCTGAACATGAGTCAGCAGTGTGATGCGGCAGCCAAGAAAGCCAATGCAATTCTCGGCTGCATCAATAGGAGTATGGTGTCTAGATCGAGGGAGGTACTGGTACCACTCTACTCTGCTTTGGTTAGACCCCATCTTGAATACTGTGTCCAGTTCTGGGCACCCCAATTCAAGAAGGATATTGACAAGCTGGAGCAAGTCCAGAGGAGGGCGACCAAAATGGTGAGAGGCCTGGAAGCCATGCCCTATGAGGATAGACTTAGAGAGCTGGGTATGTTTAGTCTGCAGAAGAGGAGGTTAAGAGGGGACATGATAGCAATGTTTAAATATTTGAAGGGATGCCACGTAGAGGAAGGAGGGGACTTGTTTTCTGCTGCTCCAGAGACCAGGACAAGGAGCAATGGATTCAAGTTGCAGGAAAGGAGATTCCACCTGAACCTCAGGAAGAACTTCCTGACAGTCAGGGCTGTCCGGCAGTGGAATTTGCTGCCTCGGAGTGTAGTGGAGTCTCCTTCCTTGGAGGTTTTTAAGCAGAGGCTTGATGGCCATCTGTCGGGATTGATTTGAGGGTGTTCCTGCATGGCAGGGGGTTGGATTGGATGGCCTGTGTGGTCTCTTCCAACTCTGAATTTCTATGATTCTATGACATCTCAATACCTAGGTACTTGACCTTCTTAGTACATTTTAATCCTGATTTCTTTTCAAGCATTTCTTTTTCTTTTCTAGATATGTTCTTAGTCAAAATCTGTGTTTTAAGTTTGTTAATTTTAAGCCCTGCAGCTTGTCCAAATTTGTTGAGTGTTCCAAGAAAAGAATCTATCTTAGAAGTTGGATCTTCCAAGAAAATCACAACATCATCAGCAAATGCCTTAATTTTATATTCTTCTTTACCAATTTTGGCTCCTTGCATATGTTTCTTGTCTCTGATGTTTCTCAACAGAACTTCCAATACAAGAATGAATAACAATGGTGATAGTGGGCATCCTTGCCTCGTCCCTTTCTCTAGCATGAATCTTCTAGACAATTCACCATTTACAATTAATCAAGTACATTGCTCTTTATAAATAGCTTCAATCCAAGTTCAAAATCCTGGACCAAATTTCATGTAGTCAAGCACTTTAAATAAAAAATGCCAACTGACATTGTCAAAGGCCTTCTCAGCATCGAGAAAGACCAAAGGTATCGTCTTTTCATTATGTACTTCATAATATTCTATAATATTAATGACGGTCCTTAAATTATCACGAATCAAGCAAGCAAGAAGCCATTTTGGTCTATGTGAATGTAAGATGGTAGAATTTTTTTGAGCCAAAATGCTAGGATCAAAACAAATATTTTGTAATCCTCATTAAGCAAGGAAATAGGTCTGTATTCTTTGCATGTAAGACATTTCCCTTCTTTTTTGGGGATCAGAGCAATATTAACTTCTTTCCAGCTCTCTGGGATTTTCCCACCTTGTATAATTTTGTCCATCATTCTCTGCATTGGTTTCATTAATTGAGTTTTGAAATATTTGTAATAATTTGCTGTAAGGCCATCAGGGCCTGGAGCCTTCCTCATCTTGAATCTATCAATGGCATCATTTATTTCCATTAATGTGATTGGTTTATTTAGCACTAATCTGTCTTCAGTCGAGATTTCAGGAATTGTTTGGGATTTTAAATAGTTATCTACGAATTTGGGGTCTGTATGCACCTGATATAAGCTAGCGAAATACCTATGTAGTACTTTTTGAATTGCCTTCCCATCAGCAAGTCTTTTTCCTCCTTCTTGAATTTCAGTAATTAAGCTTTTTCCCCTTCTTCTTCCACAATCTATATGCTAGCCATCAGCCAGGTTTATTTGCGTGTTCAAAATAGTTTTGTTTTAAGTATTGGAATTTCTTCCCTATTTCTTCAATCATTGTCATGGATGGTTGTTTTCACAGTAACTTTATCGTTGAGATGATCTCCTTATTATTAGGGTTTTTCTTTAACTTTACTTCCAAATTTTTAATTTTCTCCAGTATTTCTTCCATCTTTGCTCTTTGTTTTTTTCCTCCATTCTGAGTTTTTTTTTTATAAAAAGTCCCCTCATTACTGTTTTTGCTGTATCCCAAACAATTTGATTATCCACTTCTTTATCCCAATTAGTTTTAAAGAATTCTTCCATTTCTTTTCTACAGAATGTAGTCACTTCCTCCTGTTGTAGTAATAAATCATTCAAACGCCATCTCCTCTATCTTGGATATGATTTGTTTGTTCATAATTACTGGACTATGATCTGAAAAAGTCCTTGGGAATATTTCAATCTTACTCAATTTCTCAATAAGTGTTTTTGAGTCCAAATAATATCGATCCTCAACCATGACTGGTGATGCTTTGAATAGTAGGTAAAGTCTTTAGTATCCCCTTCTTTTTATCTCCAGGCATTGATAATTTGCAGCTCTTCTGTTAAATAGAAAAAAATTTTGGTAGTCTCCCTTGTGATTGTTTTTTACTTTTTTAAACATTTGTGGAGCTTCTGTCAAGATTGGGATCTATTACACTGTTGAAATCGCCCAATATACAATAACTTTCATTACTTAAACCCTTAATGGCCTTTCACAGGTCTTCATCTACAGTGGTATTCTCTTCACAAGGGGTGTAGATTCCAATCAAGAGTAATGGTCTTCCATCAATATATAGTTCTGCTCCCACAAATCTACCCTCATTATCCTCTAGTATCAGTTTAGGGAATAATGAGGATTTTATATAAAGGGCTACTCCTCTTCTTTTTGTTGTAGTCGAGGAGACATACATTTCTCCAAGGTGCGCATTTGCCAAGTATTTTACATCTTTCTTTTTAATGTGTGTTTCCTGAAGGCAACAAACATCTGAGTTAATTTTCTTAAGACAATGAAAGTTTTTTTCCATTTAACAGTTGAATTCAGACCATTGGCGTTCCAAGTTAAAATTTTGAACTTCATCATCGCTTATCTTTAGTCTAGACTTGTTCTTCAAAGTCTAAGTCAATAAGGCTTGTTTCTAGATTTTCATGTCTTCTACGTTCACAGTCTGTTCTGATTGAGATTCTAAATCAGGTCCTCTTTCCATTGACAGTTTTCCCTCTTCCTTTGATCTTGAGTCCGTACTCTTAAGGGGTGGTTTCATCTTATCTAAATTGGTCTGGTGTCTTCGTAAAAAATCTTGGGCTTTTTCAATAGAATTTAATCTATACCTCTGACCATTAAAGGTAAAAAGAACCCATTCAAGACAGTCCCATCTAAAGGCTATCTGATTAGCTTTTAACTTAGACATAAGAAAATCATAATCTTTCCTTTCTTGCAAGATTCTTATTGGAATTTCTCGCAGTAGAATCAGTTGCTTACCAGAAGCTTTATTGTGCTCCTCTAAAATTTTGTCTCGAATAGATTTCCTGCTAAATTGTACAACCAAATCCCTGGGTGATCCTCATTTTCTGGTGAATGTGGAATTCACTCTATAAGTTGTGTCTATTTCACAATTCATATCTTCTTCTGCTACTTCTAGAAAATCAGCCAGTAATTTTCCTACCCTTTTTCTAATTTCTTCATTGGATTTTTCTTCCAGACCCTGAATTCTAATCCATAACTCCATATGTTTTTGCTCCAATAACACAAGTGGATCAATTTGTTTATCCATATCGGTTGCAGAGGTATCCATTCTCTGTTTGTTTCATAGTAGAAAATTCTTTTTTATTAATTTCTACATCTTTTCTACTTTCAGCTATATCTTGTTTAACTTGACCAAGGGTTTCTTGTACATCCAGCATTTATGTTTTCAGTATTCCTAAATCTTTCCTTATTTCAAGCATGTAAATGCTCATTTCCTCCATAATTTTTTTTTGATAGTCAGGCGGCTCTTCAATTCAATCTCTTCTTCCTTGCAGGTCAGTAACTCTAACTTTGCCTGACCTCATTTTTGACATTTTATACTTTCTAATCCAGTACCACTGCAGCAATTAGGGTTTTCTAATTATTTAATTGTTGTTTGTTATATATGCTGAGTTTAATCAAATTAATAATTATTGTATAATACTAGAGTTTTGAGTTTATCTGTCCCTGGAATTGTTAATTTTTTATATTACATTACATTAATTTGCACAGAATTATATTTCAGACTGACATATACAAATTGGATACAACTACACAGCATTTATAAATCTATTTTTCCTAAATCATCTACAACCTCTGTAACTAACAGCTAATTAATAAACAATTAATGAAGGCCATACTTTTTAAGAGAGCCAGCATGGCGCAGTGATTTGAGTGTTCGACCAGGACACTGGGATACCAGGATTCAAATTCCTGGTCATCTATGGAAACCCACTGGGTGACCTTGGGAAAGTCACACTCTCTCAGCCACAGAAGAAAGCAAGCACAAACCTCTTCTGAACAAATTCTGCAAAGAGAACCCTGTGATAGGTTCACCTTCAGGTTGCCATTAGTTAGAAATGACATGAAAGTGCACAACAACAAAGCTACTTTTATAAGTTCTTAAAATGAAGAATGTTTTTTTTCTCTGTGCCTATAAATGGGCAAGCAGGCTTGGGACTGATTGTTGTTCATCTTCTGCCTTGACAATTTGATTACTCTGCTAGAGAGATCCACAACTATCTCTCACATTTTCCAAGCAGCACATTCACCCCAAAATTTGTCCAAGTCAGAGTGAGAAATGTAGCAAAATGTAACAAAAAATGTAGCAAAAAAATTTGCAAACCCTTCTTTCTACGCATGGCAGCCATGGATGGTGGCTCCTAAACCAGGGGGACAGAGAATTTTCTCTGTGTCTTAGACAACACTTTACAGAAGCTATCTGAGGTGCTTTGGGAACAGGGTCCAGCACCTCAGGTAGTTGATGCACCACAGCACTGACATGGGAGTTGCTGGCTACTATTGATCACTGGAAGTAACAATACAGTAATAACAAACAAAATAACTATCTGCTGGCCTTTCCTAATAGTGAAACAATGATTTCTGCCTGAGGTGTATGCCTCTCTTTTCCAAATATGAGAGCTGGCTTTCTATATGCAATCTCTATATAGGAACTGGAGAACTTTCTGGCAACATCATAATAATGACACTAAGGACGCTCTCTCTTCAAACTGTCTTAACTCCTGCAGAATGTCATGCAGTAGAGTTGTTGAAAGTGATCTGTGGCCTATTCAGCCCAAAGTATCTTCATCCAGAGCCTCATCTGTCTTTGATCATCTGTGATCATTTCCTCACCTTGTTGCAGACAAATATGCTCATGTCTAGTTGTCTAGGCACTATAGCTCCTGTGAGGTATCCTGTGAGGTATCCAATATTTTTCCACCTAAAAGAGGCCCTAAAGATATATTCAAGTTAGATATGCCCACCCCAGCAGATTGAACTCAGTTGAAAAAAAATTACATCCATTATTAATAATGGCTATATGGCAAGGTCTGGGACAGTCTCAAATCTGATTATTACACTCTTCCTTAGACAGAAGTTATGTAGTAAACTACATAATCACAGTATTGATTCCATAGATCTAACCATATTATAATGAAGAATTATTGCTATACAGTTTTCACATATCTACAAATTGCTGGCATTTAATACCAGCTGGTGGTTTTGGTCATCAATGCAAGTTAAGATACCATCAGAAATGTTAACAGTTAATGTTAACAGCTGATCTCTTAGATTATGGATAGTATTCTAGGGGCAAGTTATGAAGTTCAGGCCCTCATAACAACAATCCCTTTAGCACAATAGTGACATCCCCAAGGAGAGTTAAGAAAAACCATGAATCTGTCTTGCTCTATTAAAAAAATAATCTTGCCATTCTCATCTTCACCAGGAGTGGATTTTTCATAAAGCCACAGAGTCTTGCCCACCCAAGACAAAGTTACCCAAAATACATTAGACTGCTAGAGATATAACAAATGGTTGTGAAAACTAAAGCTGAAAACAAAATACAGTTATCTGAAAAATCCATTTCTTCTTGAGCTATGGTGGATATAACAACTAAACTTGGAGGGAACAGAAGACTTGAAAGGGGTGTCGGATGATGCCATAGTCCTTGATAGTCAAAATGTCCCAGAGTGTCGACTCTGTGAGCCTTGGTTCCACTGTTTCACTCACTATGGATCATCTTTCCATTTGAATTTCAGATTTTGTATAGACTGAAAATCAGTACCTGTGTTGTGCAACACATTAAATGAAATATACATCCAAAAATTCATAAGAAAATTTCATGCAATATGACTCTATGTGGAACTGTGTGCAACACATTAAATGAAATATACATCCAAAAATTCATAAGAAAATTTCATGCAATATGACTCTATGTGGAACTGTGTTTACAAATCTCAAAAGGTGTCAGACCAATTCAAAGAACACTTTGAACTTCTAAGTGGCTTAAATTTTTAATTAATGAGTACCTTTGCCAAGATCAGTTAAGACTATGTTTCATTTTGTAAACCTTTTCAGAATATTAATCACTTCTGGGTAAGTTTTTGGTATCTTGGTTTCCAGGCAAGTTTAACAGAAACACAGATCATTAACATATAGAAGCATTTAACTTTCAAAACACTGTTTCTAGGTTTTGAAATTGCATCTGTTGGAGTCAGATAATAAATTTAAACTCCAGAAAAGAATGAGTCAAACTACAGCAAAATAAAATTAATTTTCTAATAGATATTTTTATGGTGTGTGAATATTTTGTAATTAAGGAAAACTATTTTATGTTATGTTTGTTTCTATGCTACTTTCATTTAAGAAATTCTGGGGAGGCTTATAATAACAAATAAAAAATACTATAATATTACAGAAAAACATGCTGCAAACTATAACAGCATAGCACATTGGATGTTAAAGGCCTGGGAAAATGAGTAAGATATTTGTTGTCTTGCAATGTCCTCAGCAGATGAACCTCCTTCTCTAAGCATTCAAAAAACATGGTACCACAATTGAAAAGACTTTCACTCACTCCACCCAAAATAATATTATCACATTCTGCACGTCGGTCAAGTTGTGGCAAGTAGACTGCTATAGGGCCTTGAACCCAAAATAAATACCTAGTCTTGGTCTTTAAGAGTGATTCATGAGTGATTATCCCAAGAAACACACCTAAGAAATGTTATTCTTGAGCAGGGGAAAGAGCAAAAAGGACAACCCCCATTATTATGAGGCTAAAGCAACTCTCTTCATAGGAAAGTTTAAAGTGTCTGGAGCTTTCTAGCTTTGAAAAAAAAAAGGGAATGAACAGGAACAGAACTGTATACAATTTTATACAGTGTGGACAAAGTGTGTAAAAAGAGGTTTTCTCACTTTGCTGTAACAACAGAGCCCAGGATCATCCAATAAAGCTGAACAATAAGACATTCAGGACAGAAAGAAAGACGTACTTCCTCACCCAGTTGTTACCCTGTTTTCTGGGGGTCCCAGGAGGGACACCTAAATGCGCTCTCAATTATATAAGTTGGAGAAATTAGCCAAGAGCACAAGCTAGCAATACGAGAGGCAGGGCAACGGAACGGAATCTTTTACCCAATGTCTACGGGGTCAGGCTGAGTCAAGGAGCAAACAGGATTGAAATAATAAATGTTGTTTTATTAAAAATACAATCAAACAGTGTATGCAACACACTCACGCAGAGAACTAAGGAAATAAAAGTTGGAGTGGGATAGAGGGATTTTTAGGAGGAGTTGTTGGTTTGGGTGATACTACACCTGTCCTGAAGCCCGGGTAGTCTGCAACAGAAGTTCGGAGATATTGGGTCTCAGTACGTGGTACTGAGGGGAAGGCTCGCCAAGCAAAGCAGCAGCAAGGCTGGATGGAAGTTGGGAGCGATCCAAAGAAGCTCTCAAAGTCAGGGGTTTACATAGGGAAAATGTAGCCACAGGCTAGTCCGTACTTGGGGAAAACAATGAGTTTCGGGCTGGAGACAAAGCCTCCGAAAGGTCAGAATTTAGCATGGTTGAGTTAAGTCCGAATTGACAAAGGAGTAGACAGTATGCAAATGCAGAGTGCTTGACAGATGAGGATTCTCCTAATCAAGCCTCCTGCTCAGGGCAGGGAGTTCTTTATAAGCAGTGTGCATACATAATAGAGTACATGCCTTTGAGGTCTCCTGAAGCAGCGGCATGGCTACTTCTGGCCAGCCTGTATTGTGTTGGAATATTACAGCGATTAGTGGCTGTGCCTGTCTGTGAGCTTGTCCAGGGGACCTCGCAGACACATGGAGAGGGATGGTAGAAGAAAGCCAAATTATTGATATCAAAGTGATATCTAACATCCCACAAATCCGGGCTAGCAACTACAGTAACACAGTGCACAATGTCCCAGAATTTGCAACCAAAAGGCATAAAGATGGTTGTCCATTTGGATTGCTTTGCAAGGAGGGTTAGACAACATCATGGATGTTATGGGTGCTAGTTATGATGGATCCATTATTAGAGGCTGTATGCCCCCAAGACCAGTTGGTGGGGGAAAATGAGGGGGAAAGCTGTACAGTTCTCCTGTCCCGTCTGCGGGCTTCCAAGATGCAGTTCCTTGGAGACTACGACAAGTGAATACTGAAGTAAGTAGTACTTTGTTCTTGATCAAAAATGGCTACAATTGTGATCTTATAAAAGTAAAGTGTGGGTTTTAAGGGTTCATCAATGAAAAAATTTGTTGCTGATAAACTATCTCATAGCTGACTAAATTTTCATACTGTTCACAAAACCTTCATATTTTCTTTAAGTATCAAAGAAAAGAGGAATTAACACGCATTTCATATGATACTTAGTTCAAATGAACAGTTAGCCTAAATGTTTTATATTGCAAATCTTCTTACCATAGTACACAATCTCTGAAATAAAGAACTGCTTTCTCAACTTACAGTTCTGTTGACCGAAAATTACCCCTACAATTAATTCATTGAATAATCTATCAGTTAAATTTATTATCTCCTGGTACAAACCTGCCCAAATTTTAAGATCTCTGGGGGAAGATGTTATCTTTGTCCCATTACTATCACAGGCGGGTTTGGTGAGGATACAGGAGAGAGACTTCTCAGTGGCTGCTCCCAGGTTGTGGAATTCCCTTTCATGGGGGGCTCATTTGGCTCCCTGTCTCCTTTCTTTTGGCTGGCAAACAAAGACCTTTTTATTCAGGCAGGCCTTTGATTTACAATTATATGTGGCAGACAGGGATTTTAATGGGATTATGCTGTGTTTTAATTGTGTTCTATACTGTTTCAACTGTTTTTAACTAAACTGTTAACTATTGTTTACTTTTTAAAAACTTTTGTACAAACAATGTATTAGCTCTACCCAGTTTTTAATTGTCTGTAACCTGCCTTGAATCCTGTAAAGGGAGAAAGGTAGGCTATGTTAATTAATTGATTGCAATTAATTAATTAATTAATAACAATACTGGAACATTAACCACACAAGTAGTGTATACAAACATGTTATCTAACCCAAGACATTTTGAGAAATTCCTCTTAAATACTTGTTAGGTATATTTTAAACCTTTTTGTTTTTATGAATGTGTTTCCTCAACACAATTTAAAAAACAATCATGACATTTTCCAGTTTTTAAAATGAAGATCAGCTGTACTTTTTATTTCTTTAAAAACTTTTAATCACATCTTATTCTTCTTGTCTGATAAACAGACCCTCAAAATGATCTCTGTTTGAAATATTTTGGAAACTTGCTTAGTCTTGGCTGATCGGAGGCAATCAGTATAACCCATTTTCAGGTATCCAGTAAACTTCTGAGAACTTCAATAAGTTCTTAATCTAAATCAAACAACAAGATTAATCCAATCATGCAATGTTTGGACTCACACCCAAAATACATCTACAAACTCCACAACACAGGCAAACTCATCCCTGTCCCAATTCTGTGAAGACCCACTGACAGGAAGCATTTAGCTGTGTAGAGAGCCATCTCTAGCAGTAGCAGTAAGAGGGTTTTTTCTTCTTTGTCTTCTGAGGAAGGAAGAAGGACAAAGGAAGATGAGGACGGAAGAAGGCAATGAGTGGCAGGGGGGATGGACATTAAGGACAGCAGCAGCTGGAGAAAGATGAAGAAAAGCACATTTGTCAGGGAAAGAATGGAGGACAAATTTTTCATTTAAGAGAGTGAGACAGAGGGTCCATTTGAAGGTGTTGGCAGAAGTTCCACAGTGTTCTAGAATGTCCTAAAAAGTTCTCAAACTGCATGAAATGCTAAAAACGTTCTATAACATTCCCTTATTATTTAAAGACTGAATATTAATATATTATTTAGAGAGGTAATGGAAAATGAGGAAACACTAAAAAATGTTTAGAAAATTTAGAGGATAATCTTTTGGAGAATATTCTGAGAATATTCTTGTTCTTGGAATATTCTCTCTTGAGAACAGTCTCATCTCACCTCACAACACACAAGCCAGAGAATGAATTTTGTTGAACTCAGTGGGACATACTTATGCTGTGTTTAACATGCAAGTAGATAATGTCATTCATAGTATTAAAACATAAGTAGCTCATGTCACTCCCAGGCTTTAGTTTTCTCTTTACCATACTTGATACTACAGGTATCCAGTAAACTTCTGACAACTTCAATAAGTTGTTATTCTAAATCAAAGCTGCTGATTGATTTCAAGTTACTAATTAAATTAGCAGCTACTGTACATCTCAATTTTATAAACATAGAATATAATCAGGAAAGACAAGGAAGAATCGTATTTAGTTGTAAAATGCAGTTTTAAGGTTTTGTAAAATGTGTTTAGCTATCACATTATTTGGTCTTTCCTTCTTTCACATCATTTGGTATTTTCTTTGGGTTCTATTTAATTATCTTATCTGTTTAACCCTGCAGGGTGTAAATTCAAACATAATTTAGGGTTGATTGCTCTGAAAAAAAATCAAAACTATATTGGCAGAAACACAGCTGTACATGTACACAGACAAACACAGACACACATTCACTTTTGGTGCTGTAGTTTGATGTCAGTGTTAATGCTTATCTAAAACATTCATCTTCAAATTTATATTGTAATTTTATAGAAGATACTCTTAGGCAGTGCCATAAAAACATTCATGTAACATTTATCTGGTGCACACGTGCTCTTTACAATGTGTGTTGTAAGCCAAATACAAAGGAAGCATGCAATTAATCAAAAACTAAATATGATTTTAAAATAATTTATAGTGTGTTTCTCTATCTTCCCATACAGAGGAGTTGTGAGTGATTAGGTTGTATACTATATTAATTCATTGCTTTACTTTTCAATTTAACACGAGGAGTTATGAAAAAGAAATGTTGCATACATCATCTTTATTTGCAAATCTTCTCACTACAAGAAAGATAAATTAATACTGAATATCAAAGAAAGCATTCAGTCTAATTAATGGGTTTTAATGTTTCCAATTAATTTGTTAAATGGTGAAAACTACAATAATCAATAACTTCATATTCATCACATGGACTTGCAAAAAGATAGAAATCACAAAAGAAAACTGATGGTATTTGTAGTGCATAGGTAGCCGTGGCATCAATCTTTGTTTGTTGCCCTAGTGAAGGCTAATTTTCCCTAAATAGAAATAGAAAATAGAACAATCAAATACATCTTGCTCATTCAAAGCATTCAAACTTTACACATTCAGACTCCAAAGAAGGCAAGCTTCAGTTTAGCCAGAAGAAAACATCTGCAAGATCAGTCTCATGGATGCTTGACCAGTTTCTAAGAAGCTTCTCATCTTTCTGAAACATAAGCCATTTCCAGATGCTACCATTGACTTACTGAACAACTATGGATTATTGGCTGTGTGTCCAAGGAGCTGAGGAAACCAGCTGTTTTGGGGATTCTGAGAGCCTTACTCCAAAAAGTAACTTTCTCAAGCATTGATCACTAAAAGAACAAACTGAAGATACATTAACCCTGCCTCAGACTCTGAAATAACATCCTGGACCACACAATTTATCAGACTAGCAAAACTCACAGCAAAGGTTAGAGATGCTAAACCAGGAAAGATTAGCAGGCCATGCTGATGAATCAAGGATCCAACTTTATTTAGAGAAATAAATGTATTTTTGTCTTCCACCTGACAGACAACTATCCAAAAAGGCTGAGACCCCTAAGACCTGAGCTCTTACATCCTAACATAGTTTAGCAAGGTTGCCAAGCCACTACTGCAAAGTGAATGCACTGGAAATTTCATGAAGCTAACAAATTCCATAGGATTTTTGTCTTTTAGGCATTGTTGATCATTACATTCTCCTGGAAAGAAAATAACTACTCACATACTTCTGAACTCTTACTTCTGTACACCCATATTTATTCCTGCAGTCCTTTGTTTTCTGATCTGTTAAGCAGTGTGATCTTTCTCAAGTGATGGTTGGGCATACAAATGGATATGAGATGAAGGTAGAGACTGTTGGGACATTTGTGCTGTCTCCTCTGTTGCTTTCTGTGTACTGTCTAAAAATTACTGAAAAGTGGGAAGTGGTAGCAGTTATGTGGCTATTCATTATGTAGTATACAGACTTAATAATTTCACAGTTGCTAAAATTTTTTATGTGGTACAATATTCACTGAGGTTTCCTGGCCTTTGTCCCAAAGGAGTACCCTGGCATTTTTCATAAAGGACAATGGTGCATTCTTGAAACTATTACAATAGGTTAATATTAAAATTTGTATAGCTCTTTATTACTTCATACCACAGAATATATAGCAGAAAACAGAGTTTGGTTGCACAGATGAGACTGAAATCATTAATAGTAATAAAATTTATCTAATGAATTTCTTTACCATTTTAAATTGTATATATTCATCTTGTATCAAAATCTGTTTCCAACCAGCCTTGCAAATTAACTACATTTCTCTGCCCACCTTTCACATCTATAAATCTATTTTTCTGTGCCAACTGGTTGTTCTAATGGTCAAATATGCTTAATCTCATGGCAAAACACTATTATTTGTTGAGCACAATTATGCAATTTACTGTTATCTTGCTGACTCTGAGAAGTACACACCTCTCCATCAGAAGCATTTCCAAAAAAAATTGGACAGAACTGTGAAATTATAAGATTGAAAGAAACCCAGTGAATAATTTAGCCCAGCAGCAGGCAACATAGCACCTGCCTGATGTTTTCAACTACAGCTCTCCAAAGCTGCTATTACACACACACACACACACACACACGTGTACATGTGTGTGTGTGTGTGTGTGTGTAAAGAAGAGCACCAGATCACATGCCCCTGATTTAATTCAGTAACATATTCCAAAATATATTTGGTATGTATCAGTTCAGCCTTTGAAACAATACACCAGGACATTCTCATATATAGACTCACTGGATTGCACTGAGATGAAGTCTCCCTCTTTGGAAGTCTTTAAGCAGAGACTGGATAACCATCTTTTGAAACTGTTTTGGGTGTATATTCCTGCACTGCAGAACGTTGAACTAGATATCCACAGTAATGAAATAATTGTGATCTGTATCAATGGAGAGACTACCCACACTGATGAAACCACAGGTCTTCAATTATTCAAGGTATTATTAAGTTGTTGAAGGTATAGAATTATGGCTCTAGATTTACAATCCTTTCTTCTACATTCATATTATAATTGATATCAAATATTGATGTTAGTTCTCTGACTTATGATTAGAAGTATATAGTCTTCCTCACTTACTGCTTGGAGGCTGTTGGAGGTTTCTGTCAAATGCACAAGTAATATTGTCTGTTATAATAAAAAGTTTACTTAAACTGGATTTTGTACCAAGTAGACAAGAACGTACCGCTTGCTAAAAATGAAATGTATTCTAGCTGTTCTTGTAAATGCCATAATTCTTTGTGGAATGACTGACTGAAAGATAGGCAACATTTCCTGGAAAAATATTATAGAAGTTGCTGTGACAGATTTATTGGAGAGCTAGGAAAGCTGAGTTTCTTAACTGGTCTTATTTTAAGAGGGTTTTGTTGACATGAAATATGTTTTTTCTTTCTTTTTTCTTCCACAAAAGCATGCTAGCAAAAAGAAAAAGATGATTTTGATTATTATTTTTGGTAACCTAATTTACAGGATTTTCACATGTAAACTAACAGCTGGCTTTTATACTCTGAAATGGGATAAAAGTTTATACCAGAATACTAGAAAATTATTCCTTTCTTCTGCAATTTAAGCTCCTGAAGAAAGCTGACCATGCTACCTGTATCACTTGAAGCCCTTTTTAAAATTCATCTGTATGTGTATTTGCTCTTCCCATAAGGAAAGAATATACAACTGGTGGAAAGCCATGACCGCTTTTAATAAGAGTGAACTATGTGCCCATATGTCTTTTCCAAAAACAGCTGCAACTTGTACACCAGGAGCAGATTGTGTGACCCTCCTGAAGTTAGATTGCAGTTCCCAGTCCCCTATCAGCATAACCAGTGGTGAGGAATGCTGGGAGTTGCAATATAACAACATCTGGAAGCCTGAACAAGTCCTTCTACTACTAGGTAATATCACAGGATCAGAAGAAACGGCTTCTGTGGGAGTATTAGAAGATACACTAGATA
Organism: Ctenosaura bakeri; assembly: GCA_948474755.1. Classification (NCBI taxonomy): domain Eukaryota; kingdom Metazoa; phylum Chordata; class Lepidosauria; order Squamata; family Iguanidae; genus Ctenosaura; species Ctenosaura bakeri. The sequence goes on from CAOLHI010002595.1 coordinate 90,447, forward strand.
GACAGAGATAAACATACCAACAACACATGCAAATTAAATTAGACTTTCTAAGCAACATTACTTCTAGCCTTTCATCAGAAAAGTTAGCCTCTAGTTCAAAAGCTTTTCCTACTTTAAAAAGCATGCCTTCTTATCTTAATATAATGAGGACTTCCTTAATTTCACCCACCATCTTCTTTTGTGTGATCTCTTAAAATATTCTGGATCGTTACCGTGTGCTATTAAATTAGCATATATGAAACTAATTCAAAGCAATAGTTTTTATTATTTTTGTCAAGTAAAATAGGATCAATATTAAACACATCCTACAAAAAGATAGTATGACTTTTAGTGAAATCTCTGGAAAAATATAAACCCTGTTTGTTGACTTCAGTGGGATTTAATTCCCAGTACGTATGTGTAGGATTGTGTACTTATGCTGCAAACCTATAACTATTTACCCAGCAGTAACCCCTGTTGAACTTAATAGAAACCTTCTGAACAGACATATATAGAATTGCATTGACATTTTTTTTAAATAGTGTGAAGAGTCCAAGGCTTTCCAGAGGCTGTTGGAATATAAATGACACCATCCATAATTCTTGGCCTTACTGGATGGAGCTGATGGGAGATGGGGTTCAAAATCAGGAGGGCCACAATTTAATCTCACGTTATTTTAATCTCTGATCATATAAATACTGGAATAACTTATCTGTAACAGCATTCAAGCAGGGAAAGATATTCCACAGTATATGACACCCTGCTGATGTAATTGTTGTCTCCCATCCCTGAATCCCATTCTGATGATTCAGTGTCTTCCTTTCTTAACTCATGATGATCAGTGAGCCCTATAATGGAATTGGGAATGTTACTATAAACAATGAGGGATGCTAATAAATAATCCCAAGGTGAGACTTTTCCATTCTCACAGCCATTCAGCATTGTACCTCCAGCCTATCCCATAGTAACTGATTATATAAACATAGATCCTAGGGCAGCAATTCCTGAATTCACTAACTTGTTCACATATTCAAGGAGTGAGTCAGGGGTTGAAGTGGGCAGAAAGAGACCAGACTTAAACAAGCAGCTTCTTAGTTGGAGAACCTCATGAATTATTTAACATGTTCAATTGTAAATCAATATTTAAATATGCTGCCTTGTAAATCAGAAGCCAGTTATTGGTCCCGGTTCTGCAATAATTGGAAGCAGCTAGTAACCATTCAAATTACCGTTGACCTAATCTGGACCTTCCCACGTAAGTAATATTGTTGTTCGAAGTCTCTAGGATTGCCCTTTTGGGAATCATTATTCTACAATCACATGTTTCATGCATCTCCTCCCCCCACAAGTGGCAACATAGCTATTTACCCATATGATTTGCCTAAGAAGTTAGGGATGTACTAATTTGCCATTATACTTTCAGCAAACTACACTTGCTCTCTGTATTTCAAGAATTAACTTGGAATCAAGGGTAGAATTGATATCTTCTTGGTAAAGCCTCTTCTCTGCTTTCAGCCATTAATAGCTATAAACCCTAGTTATTTTCAGATGACCAAAGCACTGCATTGAATGCATGGCAGTGGCCTGGTACATTTATTAGAAAATGCTATCATTAGAATGAGTATAGACAACCTTGCAGAGCAAATTGGAAATGTAGCCAAGACTCTTGTGTATCCTGTGCCTGCAGCCAGCCAAGAATTACAGGTCTCTGATTAGAATCTTTTATCAGCAGCCGTGAGCAAAATTTATAACAGTTTGTTAGCCAGTTATTGGTTGTTGTTTTTGCAGTCCAAGTCCATAGTTAATACAGAGCAACAGTCCAGTAGTGAAGTCCATACACAAGGCAAAGGTCAAGGTTTCCAGGAACACAAGCAAGAGATCCAAATGTGAGGTGTGCTGCTTCCACTGATAATTTCAGTTGTCTGCAACAGCTCCTTCCCATCCATTTCTTGGTTTATATAGGCTAACAGTCTCCCCCAGCTGTTTGTCTAATTGATGTGTTCTTACTATATAAAAAACTCCGAGTCTCCTGGTCCTCCCTTTTTCACCTATGCTGGCTGCTGTAAATATTGTCCCTTTCATGTCTCTGTGTTGTGGCTGTTGGGAAGGGTCCTGTCTGGATCCTGGGATGGAAGTATGGCACCTCGACACAGGTGGGGAATGCATGACTCTCCAGATGCTGATGGATTGCTTCTCTAATCACCCACCACTATTGGCTATGCTAGCTATATTTGATTGGAACTGCAGTCCACCCGCATGCAGGAGGCCACACATTCACTATTTCTGGCCTAATGAACTGAGAACTGAGGGCTTCTGTTTCCCACCTATGGGGTCAGTTTATTTTGTGAGGATGTGAGAGACGCTTCCAAATTAAGGACAAGTTCCATTAATTTGATGGGGTTCCACTCTTTGATCGGTTGTTCTTGTCTCCAGATGTTTGCTTGGAACTGCTTGCAAAATTTACTGAGAGAGGAAAAATGGCGCCAAGCCATTTGATAGACTTTGCAAGTAGCATGCATGCAGTTGATCCCAAGTGAGTCTCCATAAATCCTTCATGATCCCTGCAGTACATAGCTTCCACTTTTCAAATAATTCCATTTTCTGACAGTGTTCCAGTCCCTATCCTGCCAGATAAATAGGGGAAGCCTGTAAAGGTTTGAACATTTAAAGAAAACTACTAGAAAATGTCTATCAAGAGGAAAAAGTGCGTGCAGATGTAGTAGGAAGCTGAGCTTTTCAGTACTTGCCATGAGAACAAAAGCTTTGGTAAAATGTTTCTACCAGTTACTTCAACATTAGGAACTAGTGCTATTATTCTACCAGTTATTTCTTTCAGGAGGCATAGCTCAACTAACATGGATCACAAGAGCAGACATCCACGTTGGACTACAGTGTAAAGAGTCTTTTGTCCCCCAGTCACTGTGAAATGGTCTAACCTGAATAATTTTGCCTAAATTGAGTCAAGGATCTTAATTTTAATGCTTCTTTAACAGCTATGGATATTTCTTCAGTGACCGATTCAAGCGTGCGTGTGTGCGTGCGTGTATGTAAGAAGTTGCAAGAAGAAGGCTGACCAAAACTCATTTCCCCTCTTACACAACCAAGCTCTAGAGAAAGAAACAAGGTAAGGAAGGGGAAAAGACTTTTTTTTCTTTAGCTGGAGTTTAATGGCTACTGGGGTACATCCTTGGCCAGATAGATTTGTAGTCATAATCATTAGCTGGGTTTCTCTTGGCAGGCCCCATCGTTCTACCATCAGGGATAAGTGAGTTTGGGGCATGCTATGCAGCAGCTAGAGTCTCCTGGTTGTTGGGTCAATTCCATCTCTTTAGATCTGCTGTGTGTAGAAGAATGCTGGGCAGATTCCAAGCAATGTTAAATTAACATAGATTCCATTTAGTTCAATAGGACAAGTCAGCCTAGAGTTCAGTTTTCTTTTTATCACGGGAACTAAACATAATTAACTTCATCTGGATCCAACCCACTGTTTTAACGTCAGTGGAATGCATACAGTCAGTAATGCTGCAAGAAGTCCAATGAAACTTTGAAGATACCCTAGATCTTCATTAGACATTGTTCATTTTCATAAATTATCTGCAAATAGAGGAGCCTTTTCTTATCACAACATATAAGTACTGCAGGTATATAGGAGTTGTGTGCCTTGTGGCCCACATTCTTCTCTTTAGGGTAGGCGTTGAGTGCAGCCCTTGGGATCCAATCAAGCCCACTGACTCCCAAAGTCCTCAACACCCTGGGAAAAAAAGTTGGCCAACTCGCACCCTACCTTTTACAGCTGAAAGAACACTTCCTTATGTTTCAAAACATGTGAAAACATGCTCAAATACTGTTTTTTTTTTGGGGGGGGGACCTGTAAACAGAATGGATGCTATTAGATGGAGCTGCATAAATTGTATTAGTGAAACAAGACTATTCATAAATAAAAAGATTTTCTGGAAAAGTCCCTAAGAGTCAGACATGGCTGTCCCTTTGGGAAAGGGCTGTCTCTCAAATTCTATCCATAAAAGACATTGTAGTTTAGCATTGAGTTCATTTTAGGAAAACTGCACTGGCAAAGGTCTAGTTATATAAGCGTATCATGATGCTATGTATTTTGGTAACCATCAGAGCAGAATCCCCTAGGTGGTGTTTGTACAAATTCTGTGGGGTTGGCTAAAGTCAGTTGTGACTAATGTTCAGGAGCGTGTGATAGATGTGTTCACCAATTTATTTTGCTACCAATGATAGATAGAGAAAAAGATGCACAGAAAAACACATAGCTATTGCCAAACAGATAGAAACACACACAACACCCCTACGTACAGCACATTGTGTGTGTGTGCACGCGCAATGTGCATGTGTGTGCATAGACACACATACACAAGGAAATTGTTGGGAAATGTGAGCAATAGTTGATCTCTCAAGCAAAGTGATGAAAGTTGCAAGAAGAAGGCTGACCAAAACTCATTTCCCCTCTTACACAACCAAGCTCTAGAAAAAGAAACAAGCTTAGTCTTTATTGTAAAATATATAAAATTATCTTTTCTTATATTATTTGTTCATAATCAAATACACAGTCTAATGAAGGAGCAAGGAGGAGATGGCTGCAGGTAAGAAGAGAGAGGTTATGGCAAAAGCAAAAAAAAACAGGAAGTCAGCAAACATACAAACCTGCAATTAGTGAATAGAGGCATGCAATTCTAAAATTACCCCATGTTGCTTGAGTTGATATTGATGATTTCACTCATTTGAATTACACAAAAGTTTGACTGGTAGCATGTACAGCTTCACCTTCTGTCAAAAAAATGCTAAGATCAGTCATGAGCTTGCCTCTTCCTCTTGTAAGCCATGGCTCTCTCACTGCTCAGTAACAGTCATACTCGCACAGACATCACAGTTTAACTTGAGACTTATGATCATTTTGCTGTGAGTTTTATTTGGAATACATAGAGGGGGGGTAATATGTCCAGAAAACTGACTGGATGGTAGGAAATAGCAAATTCTCCAACAGGTAAATAATATAGCAGTGACAGAAAATCTCTGAGATGAGATCAGTTTTAAAAAAAATACGGAACTACTGTTTTTGTCATTATTAGATGATAGGCTCCCTTCATGCATTCACTGCTGTGGCAAATAATCCATTAGTTTAACACAATAATTCAATATCCCAAAACAGCCTTTCCACAAGTAACAGCTATCAATAAAATACCCAAGCCATCACTCAGCTACTTTAACCATGCAAAAGGACTTCAAAAGCCATTTCAGTACAATATCATGGTGTTCATATACATATCCTTTTCCTATCCCTAAGGGAGTAGAAAATAATTTAGGTGCTCATTGTGGGAGGCTGGTAGATTTCTCACTCTTTCTTCTTCATTAGTATACAAGAAATGAAAATGTTTGGTGGTCACTCGTGAGACGGGGGAAGGAAGAATTTTGACTTTGTCAATGTAAGGCAATAGGGTTTTGATCACTGGGGATTTAGCTTTCAAAATGAATTTTGTTAATACTGATGTCAGTTCATTCTTGGGAACTGCCTTTTAACAGAGGTTGATAGGTGGCAGTTTATCAGTCAAGCTTTGAGTTCATTGGTGAGACATTTGGATGAAATAAGGTTTCTTGTGGTGCTGTAATGGAATTTTCTTCTACGTTTGAATTTATTGTCCATCCACAGGCCTCCCCTGCTGCCAAGTATGATTTGACTGTCTCATCACTCTATGTCTGGTACACACATGATACAGGCCAACCTGCTAGGCTGCTAGCCTCAGTACAGACAACATAGAACACTGGTCTGAAAGGACTTGCAGTAGTTGTCAATTTGCTTTAATTATGAAGATGCTGGTGACGACATTCAAAGCTCTCAGTGGCTTCAGACAATTTGAAAAAGTGCCTGTCCCTTTCTATATATACCTGCCTGAGATCTGCTGGATGGGCCCTCCTCTGTGACCCACTAGTGGAACCAATACAATGGGGGATGACATAGGAGAGGGTCATAAGCGCAAACCATTATACCACATTGCTGTCAGCATATGTATAGTTTTTAAAAGCTCTTTTATCCCTTTAAAGCTATTTTAACCTTTTTGAGAGGTTTCATGTATTTTTACAGTTTAAATTATTTACTAATTTTAATATGTAAGTATTAAAATTTTCTTAGGCAAAGAATTCTCAGAGGTGGTTTTAAAATTATTAAAATTATTTACATTGTTTTATCTGTTTGCCACAGTGAGATCTGATAAAATGACAGGATGAAAATATTTTAATAAACAACCAACCAAGCACGCAAGCAAACAAACAAACAAACAAATAAATAATAGCATATTAAAACTAGAAGACATTTATATCTTTTCAGCACTGCAGTTCTAGGATCTGGAATTTTGTTTGTGTCTATCTACAGAAAAAATGGATATTGTTGTTGTTGTTGTTGTTGTTGTTGTTGTTGTTATTATTATTATTATTATTAATAATATCTTTTGACACCAATAGTCAAATACAACCTTATCTGCTATCATGCAGACCTCAGCAGACCAAGGACAGAACCATTTGTATTTTGCCTGCAAAAGTTACTCTAGGTGTATTTGCTCGGGTTTTTTGTTTGTTTGGGTTTTTTGGTAGGATTTTCACTATGTAATATAATTTTTTAAAAAATATTTCTGACTTAGGGTTAATTGTAAACAGAATGCAAATTCTAAGGTACAGGGTTTAAATCAGTGCAAAGATCTATGCCTCTATGACTTATAGAACTCATTTTGAGTGATGCCCAAATCAGCAGAACCTGTGAAAGCTCATATCCAGTTCAGCCTTAATAAATAGTGGAGAGCTTTTAGAAATTAAGTATAAAACTACTTCACTAAGAAATGACATGCCTTATATTTATGTAACTGGTCTTATAAGTGACAGTCACTGTGTGCACATGCACACGTGCAAGCCTCCATCTCACCTGTCAATTTAAACTGACTCCATGAATTTCCTAGGGTTTTCTCAGGCAAAGAATTCTCAGAGGTGGTTTTACCAGTTCCTTCCTCTGAAATACAGCCTACAGCAACTGATGTTTGTTGGCAATCTCCCATCCAAGTATGAAGACTCTGCTTAGCTTCTAAGATCAGATGGGATCTGATCCCAGTCAATACAGAATATTAGTTTCCCCAAATACTGACTACCAGAAATTGTTTTTCAGTACCTTTCTTCATGTTCTTAACTAACAAACAGGTACCAGAATAGAGCTACCAGGAGGAGCTCCATACACAGACTTCTCTGCTGTATAACAAACTACTGATTCTACTGCAGTAACTATATTAGCATGCTGGATTTTGCAGGTTTTGCATTAATCATGTTGCATTGATATGCAGCAGAAGACTCAAGGATAAGCTGAGATGCAACCACATTTGGCCTCAGAGCTATACTCTGAACCTAATCCTGCCTTGTAGAGATGCTAGAGCCCTTAGAGCTGAACTGGCATCTCTGTACACCAATCCACTGGCTGCAAAAATGGCTTTTTTCGTTCGTTGGAAGTATATTTCTGACTAAGAACGTTCTTGTCTTTTGGTACCCACAGGTGCATTTTTAAAGAAACAAATGTTTGAACATGTGTTTGGACATGGTGGGCACACTAGTCTAAAGATACTGTATTTCCAATCAGCTTTAATGAGAAGTTTGCAATGAGAAGAAAGGAAATTTGCTTTCTGGAGAGAAAAAATTCAGAAGGGTTACATCAGGTTGCTAGGAAACAGATATAAAGGAAGTCTTTAACAGACAAGGGCCTTCTCACTTGATTCTCCTTCAGTATTATTTAGTGTCTGATGCTTAAATTGTAAATACATGCCACAAACTTTATGTAATAACTGCTGTAATTAATAATTTTCTCAGAGTTTCTTTAGCTAGTACACACCTCAACATGAAGGGTAGGCAGTTAACTGTGTAAGTCCATGTTTATTTTGCTTCACTGCTGTTTCTGAATATAATTTTACATCCTGCAAAGCAAGGCAACCTTATGCTACACTTGGCTCATTAAAATATGCTTCAGTGTGATTTCATATTTTAATTCTTCACTGTGCTTCTCCTCTCCCTTTGGCAATGAAGAGGTGGAAGATGTATCCTGATACTGCAGGCTAAACAATATGCGTGCTTTCTTCCAATGTGCTTTCTTTCTTTCTTTCGTTCTTTCTCAAATAATTAGGTAGGTCAATTGTGTTGCTATTGTATTGAGAGCTTGTATTGTATCGACAGCTTAACAACAACAAAAAAGGGTGTGAAGCCAACAAACTACTGTGCCGAGAATGAGAGTATGAGACATACTGTCACTGTACTGGTCAGATGTAACAGATTTGGGATTCTTTTTGTGCAGCACCACAACCAACAGCAGCATCCTTCTTGCCTGTTGGCCTGAAATGTGGTATTGAAGGCCTCAAGGATGGCAGTTGATGAGATGTCAGTGTCCATGCTGGGGCCACATTACTCAGGTATCACATTTAGTCCAGTAGCTAGAATCCACAGGAGACAAGACAGACTAGCACTACAGTACCTGGGAGAGCTCCATCAAGGTCAGTTGAGACCTTTTATTTCTCTTGGGACACACTACCTCTCCCAGGTTCTGCTCCTTCCACTGTAAGAGGATAACATATCTGATAACTGAAAAGTATATCAAGTCTCTAAACTATTTTGTTAACACATTACCATATTAGACATTTCTCATGGCGATTGCTATATGCTAGGTACAGTACTAGGGTTGTGTACACACATACTTGGTTCACAATCTGATTCAATGATCTAGAGCTGGGCCTGATTCAGATCAGATCTATCCAGACCCAATTTATTCTGATTTAGGCCCTGAACTAAGACTCAGAAATTCAGGTTATCACTCCTTTCCTATTGACTTGCATTGAGAAACCAAAAATGGTTATATAACTTTTCTAAAAAAATTCATACATCTCATACAAAAAAATCTTGAGACTTAGTAGATGGAATTAACTCAATCCAATTTCAGAGAGGTAGATCCAAGGTGTGTGTGTTAGCCTTCTATAAAATTTGTTGTTGTCCAAAAAAAGCAAAAAACAAAAATCGTTTCTAAAAAGTGTTGTTGAGCATTCTGTCTTGGCAATTCATTTCACCCTGCTTTTGACCTGGCACTGTTCGCCAGAAGCATCAGTCAACCACGTCTGTTAACTAAATATGGGGCATACAAAATTGGCCCAAGTCTACTTAATTCATTTGATTCTGTTTTTTTAAGGCTTGGAGTTTTTAAAAATTTCTGTGAATTTCTTGTGAATTTCTGATTCACAAGAGGTTCCTAAAGCACTGAAAAAATTAAACAGTCATCAGGAATAGTATTTCATGGATCACATTTCAGTTCTGTCACAAGATGGTCATCCATCAATACACAAGGCAGAATAACTCTTAGTGTGAAGCATGAAGGGCTGTGCAAAACCCCACAGTGATTGCATATAGCTTCCTACTGCAGTTTCCTTCAACCAATAAGAATCTTCCCAATCTGATTCCTTTTGCAAACTAGTTCCAGCCTTAGTCTTAGGGATTTGATGCTTTGCAGAACACAGATGAAAGAATGTCTTGTCTGCAAAGAGCAGGAAGTCCTTCCTGGCAGAGACCACTCTGGCACAATTGGTACTGTTAAAGACAAGACACTCTAAATGCACACCCGTTTAACCTCTTATCTACTACAGCCTGAGAAAGCATCCTTATCTTAATTTGTGTAATCCTAAAATTACTCAATTGAAGGATTATTTACCACCAGAGGTCACTGTAATCTTAGTAGGACTCGCTGCGGATTGACAAATTAATACTCTTGCTGTGGAGATGGTTGGTATGTTCAGCATATATTCATCATACTGTAACTGATTTGACAATGAAGGCTATAGAAGTGAAGTAGGTCAGCATACTGAAAGGAACAATAGGGCTGTGCCACTGGTACCATCCAACATCAGTATGTGTCCTCAGTCTAAATCTGTACCAACAATAATAAAATACTACTTATCATGATTAACAGCTTGGGTAGGGCCAAGACCCTTGTGGTGTTTCCTTGATCTTCTCCACGAGGTACTAGCTTTCACTCCATCCCAGATCGTGAGTGTGTGTGGTTTAAGATTAATGGCAGTATGAGAGAACTCAAACCAAATTATTTGTAGCAGCTCTGGAAAATGGAGGTGTGTGTGTTAACCTTTCCTCATGCCATTTGACTGATTCAATACGCTCCCAAAAGCTATTTGCTCTAGTACCATGATGTCCAATTCATATGACTATCTACTTCATTCCCACTACTTTACAGATGCAGTAGTAGACCACCAATCAAGAGGCCTTCATGGACTAGCCCTCTTCTTCTGTTTAGTGTCGGAGATTGCTATTCCACCTTTGAAAGCTACAGTCCAAATTCATGGTTTATATTTATTTCACACATTGTGCTTAGGAGGGATTATGAAGGAAGGAGATTCTGAACTGGATACTGTGGGTATAAAATTAAGGTAGGACAGCTGCACTGGATTTCACAGCTGGCATGAGAGAAGACCACAGCACTCTAGAGGGAATGTGAAGAGCCTAAGTGACAGTACAGATCATCTGGCAACTTGGCAATTTTGTTTACTGCTTCACAGCAGCAATTACATTTGTATGTATGGAAGCTGGGTGGATCATCACTATGGCTCTCCCATGTCTAAGGAAGGAAATTTGAATTCTTCCACAGATGTGTGTCTGCCATAACTGAGCGTGAGGTTCAATGAACACACAATTATGTGTGAGATCCAATTAGGGGCTTTCAAAGGCATCTCAGTTTCATTATGAAAAATGCTTGTGTAATTCCTGCATTATAACCACATTATACCTTTCCCACCTCCCTTTTAAACCCACAAACAAAGCAGAATGAAGAAGAGGAAAAACAGGCCTCTGGTTGTTGTTCCATGACAGTTTTGAAAGGTTTCTTCTGAAGGAACACGAGGGTTAGGATAGAATTATAAAGTTAAAGACATTTGGTTCCCATCCATGCTTATTTTAAAGTCATAGGAAATAATATTTAAAAAAAGAATTTGTCATAATTCTCACCGTGTATGCACCCTGGGATGGATACACTCTTCTATCATGGTATTTCTGGTGGGACAAGTTTTTAAAATCACAGCTATCTGCATTTATCTTACAAATTTGTCAGCATTTTGCTACACAGAGAAGTGTCCTACTTATTAGCCATTAAAGCTTTCTTGTGATAAACCTGAGAGCAACTAATCTTATAAAATAATATGCTTGAAAAGCACAAAAAGTTTTTTCCAACTTCTCAAAAATTATGGATTCCTAGACTATGATATTGTTTGCAGAGTTTTTGAAGGGTGATAATGTGATTTGAATCCAGGCTCAAATTCAACTGTTAGTCCTAATCAGTTAGTAGACTAACTGATTCAGTTGCTGAACAGTAAACACTTATGTAAAACCCATTGGTTCAATTGGTCTATTCCAACTTGGACCAGCAAGTGGATTTAGGTCTGAATACCCTTAATTTGTTCAACATCAATACTGAGCCAGAAAGTGTGCACCCTTTCATGCAATTATCCTTTCCCGTTAGTGACTACTCTGTTGTGGCAGGTATCTATCTATCTATCTATCTATCTATCTATCTATCTATCTATCTATCTATCTAGGATTCAAATATGGCTCATATTAGTCCTCCTTACAAAACATGTTCACTTGTTTACTGGACAGGTGAGGGACGAATGGAACCATACTGGCTTGCAATGGTATTAGTGTGGTTATCCCTCCACCAATAGTTGAATGTGCAGATGAAGCAGATCTGACAGAGAGCCACATTGGCTCAAAAACACAAGGACTGAATGGACTTTGCATTTTAAAAAGCAACCACAAAAATTCACAGTTCCAAAGAAAGGCAAAACACAAAATAAGACTTAATAAAAGACACCCCCCCCAATAACAACAAAATAAAGCCCCAGCTTCAACCAGATGTAGAGGAAATCTATGACATTCAGGGATATAGTTAGCTAATCTGATTCTACCTCGCTCCTCTACATCCCTCACTAGGGAGGCTTTGTGTTATGTTTACATATGAGATAATGCAATTAGTTGCATTTAGTCTGGAAGAAACTGAGCTGTGAACAAATGAAGTTATCACTTTCATTTCTATCTCTACCATGAGGTAACAAGGTGGCCTTAGGCAGTCTTATTAGGCAGGCTAGGCTCTTTCACCTTGCTCCAGTATGGAGACCATAATAGTGACATGTTTGAAGTGATTGAATTTCTGGGCTTTTTTTGTATAAATCATGGTAAATGTCGTATACAAAATCTCCCCCACCTGTTCTTCCTCCCGCTTAAACAATGAAGAGAATTGGATGGGAAAAGCCTTCCCATGCTATATTTTTGTTGTTGTATAATTCCTCTATAAAAGAAAATGTCTTACCCAGAGACTGGCTGATACAAACACACAGACAGTGTGATGTAACTATGGGAAATGTGTCTTTCCAAATAATTACCCAAGTGTCCCTTTTGATATGGAAACCAGCTGGTGAGGTGCCAGTAATCAATTGCAAAGTGACCAATCTTGGCAAAACTATTTACCCTTCCTGTATCTTAATGACATCTCTCCTTCTCTCTGAAGCGATAAATTCTGCCAGTCTAGACTCTCTAATCCTGTAATGACCCACAATTGAGAAATCTCTTTTAGACAATTAAGGGAAGGCTCCTTCCAAAGGCAATACTTCCATGTCACCTGACCCAAACATCTTTATGAATATTGGCTGGGATTAGAATGAGCTTCTTAGGTGCATTCAGACCCAGACCCAGATGGGACTAGCACTTCAAGGGATATCTCTCTCCCAGTTTCTGGCTTTCCTTTGCGAAAAGAGATTTCAAAACAGTATATAAAAATAGCACAACATTTGACATGAGATTGGAAGAAACACTAGATTGGGGGTTAACACCCATGTCTAGTATCAGATTTCTGTACATGTCTGAGGTTTAAGTTCTGTCCATTTGAATACAGGAGTGTGCTTGCATAGTAAGCATTCTACATTGTCTAGGCTCAGCTTGCCTCGAACTATCATCCATCAAAGTCTGTATATGGAAGTTAGTTTTCTCTTTCTACAATTACCAGCACTCTTTGATGTTTTCCTACCTCTTTGTATGTAATCAATAAAAACCCATCACTGTATTCAACTTTTTCACCCTGGTGTGAATCAGCGAGTTCACAAACTCACTCATGCACTTAGCTGTTTGGCAACCTGACAGGAGGAGAGCTGGAACTCGCCAGTGCCTAAAGAGATGAGAAGTCCTTAATTCTTCTATAAATCTACTATCTTTAAACAGATCTACAAGGTACTTTATCTATTCAGTGGAACCATCCACAGAAGACAAGTGGCAGCATGCCTCGGACTGGAATAGCCCATAAGGATATTGGGTGGTACATGTCAGACTCCTGGAATTCTCAGCCCCTCAGGTGAACATTTCCCCCAGTTCTTGAATATGAATACATGGCAGCCATATGTGAACAAGTGCGTCAAAATGAAGAAGAACTTATTTAAACACAATACATCTATGATCACAAAAACCTTCATATTTCAAATATAGTAGTACTAACCACTAGATGATGTATTATTTGTAGGCATTATTTCAATTTATCATTCTTCTTCTTTTAGAATCAATGTCTTTTTCTGACACCCAGTGATTCTATTTCTGTATTTGTGGGATTGATGCAGCATAGTTTACTCATTCTTTTCATATTTCTGTCCTACTTTAGTGATGAAATGTTGGGTTTCTGGCACACTAATGAGCTCAGTAGCAGAGTCTGTATATTTTATTCTTTTAGATAAGAATTCTAAGAATTATTTCCCATTGAAATTATTTCTATTGTTTGAGTGTTGGACTAGAACTCCAGGATACCAGGGCTCAGCCTTTACTGGGTGACCTCAGGCAAGTCACACTCTTAGCCATAGGAGAGGAGAAGGGCAACTTCTCCTGAATAAATCTTGTCAAGAAGACCCCATGATAGGTTCTCCTTAGGGTCTGAATAAGTCAGAAACAACCTGAAGACACACAATAACAACAACAAGTCCCATAGGAAATGAATAAATAAATACTGCTATCTGTGAAGGAGGCAGACTGGCATGCAGGCAGCCAGTCATGGCTCAGAGTGACTGTGAAGGGGGCTGCAGAGGAATAGAATATGTCAAAAGGCAGAGGCTTGCCTCAGAGAGATTCAGATAGGATGTAAAGGATTCCATGAGGCTGGAGTTTTAGGGCCAGCCTGGGTAAAGGGATCTGTAACACTATCAGATTTCAATAACATGATCTATAGGTGATTTGCCACCACAAATTTGACCACAAAGCAGCCACAGAGGCAAAACAGGGGAAGGACTGAGAGGGGAAGCAATGAATTACCCCCAAAAGAATACCACGGAAGTAAGACCTTGGGGAAAGTGTCAATAGTGGCAACATTAGGACCAAACTTGAAGGGGTCACTAACTTGAAGTCAGTGACCCCAATGAGAGTAAGCTCTTCTTTAAGCCTTTCTTTTCCTGAACACAGGAAGCAGTTCAGCCAGGAAACAACAGAAAAGTTTTCCTGTCTCCCTTAAGCATCACTTCCTGGCTAGTTAACTCCATGACACTCTGATCTATGGGACTATCTGCTTACCGACAACTATGGAGTTCCAGCTGCTTCCAGGAAACTTCTATCTGCTTTTTGTGCTGCTGCCACTGAATGTGTTACTGTTCCAAGTAAGCAGGCAAGTGCAATGAAATTTAAAATCTCTGGGTTAATTAAACTTTAATTAATGTTGGTGTTAATGTTAATTTATTTTAGAATTAAGGTGATTAATGTTATCCTGCATAGTAAATAATATTTCATGAAATGAAAATAAATTGGAAGCCAGGATCTTATACGCATTATATCATAAATATATCACAATGTCATTTCTTTTGGAATAGTGGTCATTTCCTGGGGTGTTAGAATCTTTCAGGGAGGCATGGAGATTGCATCTGATGAGAAAAAGATTCTTTCAGCAGAGTTTTGCAGAGAAATGCACTGAGTCTCTAACATGTTCCACTGAGACTAATTTCAGAAAAACACAGGGTAAGCAGGCATTGTTTAAATTGCTGTGCACTCTTTGGCCGGTATCCAGTTAGTGCCATATGTAGGTGTAAATCTATTGCCTACATTATGTCTTTTATGGTCATTGGGGAGATTGGTACTCCTTTCTACTCTCTGCATCAACCAACTCCCCTGGACATACCTCTTTGATCAGGGCCATGGCCATTCTGGACCTGGTGGAGATGTCTCTTTTCTCTCCACCAGCCATGAAATGGTCTGCAGATGTTCAAAATAAGTCTGGAAGAAGGTTTGAACAGCCAGCTGTATAATAGTTTCTGAATGTAGGACTTTGCTGCTTTACTAATCACACCTAAACATAATTTCTAAATATGCATTCAAACTTCCTAATTTCTAACTAAGAGATAACTTCAAGTAAGGGAGCTCTGAAGAGCTGTGTTTCACCCATCTTTGGAAGGAGGAAGGGGGGCGGGGAGAGAGCCTGCCTGTGTGAAGCCAGAGTGTCTGGGGTCACATGATTTGGGTTATCTAATTACATTGATCATGAGTAACCATGCATTGCTATCTATGGCCTTTTCCGCATTTTGTTTTTAAAGTGAGGACGTTTGCACTTGGGGGCGAACTGGGTCCGGACTATTTTCTGTAGTTTCGGACTTCAGCCTGCTCCGGAACGACCAGAACTGGTGGTTCACCGTGATATTGAAAGACCGTTTAAAACAGGTCTTTCAAAAGCCCGGTACGCCCCAGTCCATTGCTGCGCTCCTGTGTAGATCTGCAGGCTCACACCAGCGCAAGGCTGCAGATCTTCCAGGGGCGGACTTCCGGCTGGCGAGCTTCTCCGGTTTGGTGGAGAGCCTCCACCAACCGGAAGCCTCCATTTTCATCCCCGGAGCAGTGTGTAGCGCGGGCACACGCTGCTCCAGATCAGTGTGGATCGTCGGAGGCAGCGCGCCAGTCCAGTGAGTAACAGACTGCTCCATTTTCTTCCCAAAGTGCAAAAAAGCCCTATGTCTGAGCAGGACACCTCCATAGACAGTGTGAAATAGAATAGAGGCATAGAAGTAAGCGCTATACTAAGTATCCAATTGCATTAATAGCAAATGGATGTGTGTGAAAAGAATGCTTGATCGGAGCAGCATTTTCCAACAATTTTACTGGAGTCTCTAGTTGTGCTACCAATTTGCACAAAAGCCTTCTGCTCATCTGTTGCCTGAGACAATCAAATCGTTCTTCATCCTCCTAGTTTATAGTGTGTTGTGTGTGTGTGTGTGTGTGTGTGTGTGCACAAGCCTGCTTGTAGAATGAAGAGCCAAACTAAGGACTGCACTTGTTTAATTTCTGGGGAAAGGTAACCACTTGTACAGCTATTTTCATGTTAGCCCAGTGTAATAAAAATAAATTAGTTATATTTGAAAAAAAAACAGCAAAGATTTGATCAATTGAAGTCTGGGTGTCGTAGGGTGTGTGTTTTTTTTAGCAGACTAATAAAAAGAACTGAAAAGACAACACAATTATAAGAACTCAATGACGCAATGAAGATGGAATTACAAGTGAATGTTAATTTTGTTAGTGTTTCTACCACTGTAATGCTTCCAGGACAGAAAAGGAAAATAGGGGAAGATATATCTCCATTTCAATACATTTGTGATCTCAGTTTATTTACTATATGTGCCTGTGTATAAGACACACCCGTGTACACACCATTTATACACTGACAAATACTATTTGCCAGGGTATAAGACTCACTGGCACATGAGATGCACCCCATTTTCAAACAGTATTTTTTGGAAAAAGAGGGAGTCTTATGTGCCAGCAAATAGAGTACACATATTTCACTACTTTTTATGAGTGTAGTGGAGTCTCCTTCCTTGGAGGTTTTTAAGCAGAGGCTTGATGGCCATCAGTCAAGATTGATTTGAGGGTGTTCCTGCATGACAGGGGGTTGGACTGGATGGCCTGTGTGGTCTCTTCCAACTCTGAATTTCTATGATTCTATGATTCTATGACGTTTTTCTCTTTAGAATATAAGTAGTTCATTTTTATGTATTTTTAATTATATATCTATATCTATATCTAAAAAAGCAGAAATGTAGCCCTCAAGAACTCACCCAATCCTAAAACTAGTTCCTACCTCAGATCTGCTTCAAAAACTACAACTAATGGAAATTAATTACTTAAAAAACAAAAAACACTTTCCAAGCTTTGGTTCGAAGCCTTGCTTTAGCTGTATTGATCTATTGTAAGAAATAGACTCTGGATCACCATGAGTTTCATGTCCACCTTCTGATTTTGAATGTCCTGTCAAAAAAGTTTGAATTTCCTAAACTTTTAGAGGATAGAGGAATGAGCCAATGGTGTCCAATACAATAGGACGTGGCCTGATATTTTGCAAGCATCACATTGAATACAGCCTGCCAGCTAACTCACCTCCTTCTGGAGTCCCAGACTAAAACATTTTAAAGGAGACATTTTGAGCCTCAGCTTCATGCTTGATTCACTTGCTTTTGGAGTATCTGACTGCAAGATTTTGGCAGAGGCATTTTGAGCCCCAACTGGCCTACTGGAGAAAAAAAAACTTTGGAGTTTTTGGACTTCACCTGTGAGGATCTAGCAGCTGGCTAGGTATTTTGCCTGTTGTCATACAAAACAACCAATTTTTTTTTCCAGCTCTGCATAGACATGGTGGCTTGCATGCTGCATTGAGCTTGGTAGAACGTAAGTTGCACAGATCTGACGGAGCTCCAGATGTTATATTAAACTAAAAAGATTCCAACACAGGCTAACCTAATGGCAGAATCTTCGTACTGTGGGATTATGAATAATCGCAGCTTCATTTTCCTTCTGCAGGATATTAAACCCATGACTTTAATGAGACCATAGTGCCTCGTTTTCCTGCTGTTCTCTTTATCTTCATTTCTGCCTGGTCATTGATAATATGATATGGGGATTTTTTTTTTCCAATGCTCTTTAAACACTGATCTTCTTTTTAATTGTCCATTGATTCTCATGTGTAAGCTTCTGCCTTGCCTTAGTGAAGTATATATTGCTGGTATTGGTAAATCTATACACTGTATTTTTATGATGTTATCCTAAAGGTATTTATGAATGCCATTATACATTAAGTTGTTTAGTCTGATTAATAGGTAGTTTATGCCATGACTTTACTCTTTTGTAAATGAAAATGGCAGCCTCACATTTTACTTTATCATATCCGTGCCTGTGTTATTATAATAAAACACTTAACAGTGTTTAGATTACAGCCTTCATTCTGGAGGTAAGAAACCAAGGCATAAAAAAGGAAAGGGAGAGCAAAATCAGTTTGCCTTTTAAAAAGGCTGTTGGAAAATTGTATGTTGAAGGGAGGAATTTCAAATTATCCACAATTAATATAACAACATTACCTAATGTTCTTAAGACAAGAATGAATACCTGAAGCTCAGCCCATTTTGGTAGGATCAGTAAGATCAGTTTCCTCCATAGATTAACATTTTCCTAATGGACTAAACTGATATTATTCAGAGCTATTTTAATTCATTACTGATATGTTGTTGTTCTTCTTGTTGTGCACCAGCTTATGGTGCCCTTAAGATGTACCTATCACAGGATTTTCTTGGCAGAATTTGTTCAGAAGTGGTTTGCCTTTCTCCTTCTCCAAGAGTGTGTGACCTGCCCAAGATCACCCCATGGGTTTTCATGACCAAGGCCTTGGTTTCCAGAATTACAATCCAAACCTGAAACCACTGCACCACACTAGCTCTAGAGCAATCATAGAAAGGAGCCAGATTACTCCACTAGTTGTGCTCCCAGTGTCACATCCTCTCCTGGTTCTTGTCCCTACAAGTGGCAAGGAGCTAGCCGGAGCTGATGCAATCATGTACGGCAGATGATCTGAGTGCAGAGGGTATGTCAAAACCTGCAAATGATAGAATAAGATGCCTCATCTTACAACACAAACCACAAGTGGGGGCAGCACCAAGGACAGCAGGATTGTCCAGTTTCCCTTTGAACCTGTGGCCAGCCTATTCGTAGGCAATAGTAAGAAGAGTTGTCTTTTGGGCCCATTATTTTGATCATTTTACCCCACTTTTGATATCTCTTTGGTTGCCAATTCCTTTTAGGATTCAGTATCAGCTTTTTTGTTTTAACTTTCAAAGCCCTGCATGACCTACCTCTCCTCCGTATTTCAGCCTTCATTTCTTTTTATCAGCCTGCTTAGGATATGTGTTCCAGAAATTCTAGCCTTCTCACTCAAGGAAGGGTTTCTTCTTCTCTAGCTTGCCTTCATTCTTTTTCACCTGCTGCTCCATACCCCTGGAATTGCCTTCTTGAACATACAAAGGCTGCCTTTTCCCTCATTTTTAAATCTCAGTTAAAAACTTTCTTGTGCTTTATAACATTTGGAATTTAGGTTAATATTGTTTTGTATATGTCGATTATATGTATTTGTCTATTTGCCTTATAGTGTATTGCATTTTTAAAATATTCTGTCTGGATAATTTCTTTTACAATTGTATTGCAAGCGTTTATATTTGTATTACTCTTTCTTTCCACTCTGTGTGTATGTGTGTTTTAGATTTTAGATTGGCAGGGCTGGCTGTTTTTTTGTTGTTTTATTGGAACGTGCCAGGGACATTGATGATGCTGTATAAATAAGAACAACAACTATCATTTGTGATACTATTTTCTGTCATAAACTTTCTATTTTAAAGGCAGCTTTGGGGTCTCAGTTTAGATCAGTCTATGTTGCAAATAGAGAGAGCTCCCTTGCACTACAGCTTTCTAGATCTGTTATTAGAGAAGAATATAAAGCACAGAGTATTTGGATGTTTTCCTTTCCATGGCTAAAAACAGCTTATGAGTCTGTGATCAGGATCAGAGTCATAAGATAAGGGGAAAGCCTCTATTTGTGCCATAAATGTTTTGGAGTCTAAGCCTCTCCTGTCTGTTTTTTAGAGCATAGAATTGCTAGGGGGAAAGACAGCTAACTTGTTAGCATTAGTTGTTACTTCAAAATGTATAACTGGTTAATATTAGTTGTGATTTAGTGTATTATTAATGCATCATCTTGTACTTTTGTTTGTAATGTTAAAAAATAAAAAGACCAAAAAGTCTGCAACATGACCCTTTAGAACAACTTACTTGAAATAAATGAGTAAGGGTTACTTTTCCTGCCAAAACCCAAAGTGCATTAGCGTTAGTGTCATTACATCATGTGTGTCTATTACTGTTATAATAGTACAGCATTCACATTCCTTTTAAGTCCCAGGCTCTGAAGCTCCCTGCCAGTGAGAGCTAGGTTGGCTTCTCTCCATTTCACTGCATTCTCACTGGCAGGCAAAGACTTTTTATTCAGCCAGACCATTAGGAACTGACTTTCTTTGCTAGAGAAGAAATGTTTAACTAAATGGGTACTGTCGTTTTCTTTTGTTTTTTGTGTGTTTCAGATTGTATTTTTAATACGTTGGCTCATGTTATTGGTGCTGTATAATTCTAAGCTACGATGAGTCCCTTTGTGCAAGAAAGGATATGAATAACTAAATAAATAAATGTTTAGATGCCATGAAGTAGTTGTAATGTGCTACAGGTAAAGGAAGTGGATTAAAGGTAATTTTGTGACTTGTAAAGCATTACTCCCCAGCTCTGCTGCTTTTAGAAAAGGAAGATTCCCCAGGATATTTGTGTAATGTAAGTAAGCTTTAACTCCCAGAGTATTTCTAAGGGTTTTTGAGATTCTAGTTGTAACAGATACCCTATCCAGGTTAACCCTACAATTCTAACCCTATGACTCCTTTCATTCATCTTGTCTTTTTACCCTTAGAATCCGTCCCTGGATCTGGTACTTGGGTTTCAAGCTGACCACTGTACTAGATAAGGAGTTGTGTGGATCAGCAAGTTGTATTGATCAGCAAGTTCAGTTTTGTAATGTGTGACCAAATCCTCCTTATTAATTCTTAAATTAAAACATTTGGACAGAGTTGTAGAAAATAAATGCCTTAAAGATTTATTATATAACAAATAAAGTAATCATTTGGCCTTAGGCTAGTTCCATATACACCACTGTTTCAAATAAAGTAACACTTCTCTTTGAGTTCTGTTCACGTTCTCAGCTCCCTAAAACCCTACTCAGATCTTATCAATTTCTTTCTTCCTAACTGGCTTGTATTTCTAACTGGCCCTATTTCCTTTCCTACCAGACCCTACCTCTATCTCTGGGTGACCACATCTAACTATTTAACAAACAAACCTGGAGTTATATCTTTTCCCTGATAGGCCCCCAACAGCATTCCATGGTATGTGGTTAGCTGTCTCTACACAGGCTTGCCCAGGTCCTCACATCACTCTGGGTTCCTGGAGTTCTGACCTGGAATTCTGTGTGACACACTTTTCAATGCTGGAATGTACCAGAAATCAAGCAGATTGTTACTTTCCTTTGCCTTTGTTATTTTTTCCGTACCCCTCTCCCCTCCCTGTTGGGCATCACACCTGAGACCCTTTCATTATTGATTCAGCTTTAAATACCATTGCTGCCATTTATGGAAACCTGGCATTTGGAGCTTGGCCTATTGATCACTGGGAGAGAATGCTAAGTACCCCTCCCTAAACTGCAAACCCCAGAATTCCAGACGATGTTGCCATATCATTTAAATGAAATCATAGTGCTACATATGTGTAGTATAAAATTTCTTGCACTTTACAACAGCAGGAGTCAGGGTTGACTCAATGACTTTTAAGTCATGCCTAGTTGGACCTGAAATAATGAAAAACATGCCATAACTCCCATACACAAGTAATTTAGACTGAGAGTGGAATTTCAATTTAACATTAGTTTCGGGACAATACTGTCCACTTCACCTGAGAGCAGCAGGCTACTTTAGGATAGAACACCTGATGCACATAACTCTATCTTGGGGGATAGTCAGACATCGACATGCTTCCCTCTAGAGCCAGCTTCCTGAGGTAAGAGCCGGAGTTTGCCTCATTGTAGGAACAGCTCTGGATGAAGTCAGGAGATAGATCTTTGCCTGCACTCTGAGAAGTGATTGAACAATTTGGCTTGCAAGCTGATAAATTTTGACGTTTAATGTGTAGCTGTTTTGTTTTTTAATTGTAGGATGATAATTATCAAGATTTTTGCAGTTGGGATAAGGTATTTGGATCTGTTGGTGTGTACTTGAGGAAGATCCTGCTTCTGAAGTAAGCATTTCCCTCTCGTGGGAATATTCTCCCTATTGAAACTGTACTTGTACAAAAGAGAGCTTTCCTCAGCTTTGGAAGAGTTAGGTTTCCCCATCCCATTCCTGTTGCAATAGTAATAATTACCACTCCCCTCTCCTCAGCTGATGCCATTCACACTTAAAATACCTGCTCATTAAATTCAATGACACACTTAAAGTCATGCCTAGTTGGACCTGAGATAATGTATGTGAAGCACTCTGAGCAGGAAAAGCATTATACAAAACACTAAATTTTTATTATTCCTTATGTGGAACTAGAACTTGAGTAAGTAGGAAGTGAATTAAGTTAACCTTCTGATGTTCCCTGGTTGGTTTAATGATGTGTTGTATGCACTATTAGCAAGTTGCAAGGTTTAGCAAGTTGGCTGCAGCTATCCTCCAAGGAATTCAAGGGTTTTAGCTTTGTCTTGTGGCACTTCTGCAAAAAACTTTGTAAAGTGGGTGGAAGAGAGAGTCTGTGGCTAATGGACACCTTTCCTTAAAAGATCATTCATAGTGCTTCAAATGGGCTGTGGTCCTTCACACATTGCTTCTGGCATGTGTACACGTACATCCTGGCTGGTGTGTAAGAAGTCATTAGTCGTGTTGGTGTAGATGTTTCTAGGCAAAAATATTGTTCTTATGAGTGTGTGTGGCCATATTTAGAATATTTTACTCTCTGAGGTGAAGATTAAAATGCTATCTTCTTCATTCTGTGTACAAAAGTTGATTGGGATGGCAGTTGATCCCCATTTCAGAAGAATCCTCCAGTACACATGAGGATAGAGGGTCAGTTTAAGAGGCGAAGGCAGACCTATGTGGCATATGCAAGCTTGCTCTCAAGGAGAGGAGAAAGATCAAGAGACTTGTGAAGAAGTTTGGGAGGGGGAGTCTGATACATCAATACACATCAAGCAGGGACTCAATATTGCTCTGATTTGTCTTTCCCCACACTCAGTATCCTCAATTCCCTACAGCCCATGGCCTGCCCATTTTCACTCAGATTTGCTCCATAGTTAAACATAGCTCAAGATTTGTTTGGCTCATTGTCCCCTGTATTAAGAATTCCTTTCCATTTCCTTTGAATCAGTTATACCTGTTCCCACTTTTTCAGATGCTGGAGGGGGGTACACTAGCTATGTCTATTTCCTGTGGAATCAACTTCTGCTTATGTTTTTGGTGACCAGAGATTCTACTGCACATTCCTACCATTTGATGCAATTTTCAGATGTTGTTCTCTCTCTGAGAACTGCACTAGAGGAAGCTGAGATGGGAAAACATCACCCCAGAAGGCTATTTGGCTTGGTAGAGTTGAACCAGTTTCCCTTGTTTCATTACTGGATCTCTAGTGTTTCATCAGACCCTTGAGACTTATAAAGACTGGAATCACAACCCCCTTTTCCTAGGCTGCCTGCCCATATTGGGAATGTGTGTTTCTGACAAGGTACATTGTTGCCTGCTGTTCTACAAACAACACAATTCTGAGCTGAGTCACAATATTTACTGTCCACCACCTGGGAAACATAGCTCTTGCCATATGTTCTGAAGGGCTGAAATATGTTGCTTGGCTTGCATTTCTCCTCACACTGCTGTTTACAAAAACGGATGGCCAAAATTCCCAATATGCTACTGCCACCATCTTATGCTATCAGCATTTCTCTCTGCAGTCCCTACTTTAATCAACAATGCTTCATAATTCACAATTCCTGTTTCTCATTTCCTGTCTGATTGGCCTAACGTTGCTCCTGTTTGGGGGCTTTATTTTACCATGGGGTCCACCATGCTTCTCACATTGTTTAATCTGATTAATGAGTACAAGCTCCACATTTATATTGTCTTGTCTAACTCTCAGTTTTGTTCTATCCATCAAGTCACTCGAAATAAGGCAGCCTAACATACAGTAGCTTATCCCTCTCCACTTTATTTCCTTCTGTCATTTGTCATCTCTTCTCCTCTTTACACCTTATTTTCTTTCAACAATTATGTGGCTATCCAGGTGTGTTAAACCTTGTTGAAAGAAGATGTCAGACACATTATACTTTTTATCACAATATCTAAAACACATGGCTTGAGTTAAGCAACAGAAACAACAGCAAAAAAACTTCAAATGTCAAACAACACTGAGGATTGTATCTGCTGCTGTCTATCTGCTGGCAGAAAAGAAATTGTTGGAGGAATGGATTCTCCCTCTCTGCACTGTCCACCTTATCTACTCTGGAAGAGTGGGGAACCCTCATAATAGAGTTTATATGCACAGGCACAAAATAAGAAGTCCCATTTCATGAACAGAAACCCACTTGTGTGACTTTGAAAGGAACCCTGCAGATTACCCTATTTAAAAATTCCCTGTATAAAAAGCCAGATCTTAGGTTCCACTGGTAATTGTAAAACATTGCCAAAGGGAAGCCTACATTCTCATTCATTGCCCTCTGGGATCCCAGACCCATAGTGGTTATTAAAATATATACACTGGGGTCTTAAATTCCCCTCAGTCTCAAGGAAATTTGCCATGCAACATAAATGGATGCTGTTCAAGATATGTATCAAATGCGCCCTTGGGCATACAGAAATGTTGTGCAGATCTTTGGACACACAGCCCTTGAGAGTAAAGTAGCGTGATTAAGTGGTTTGCAAGAAAGCCACCAATCCACAATCAACCAAAAGAACCTTGCATGAATTATATTGGTGCTGTAAGTTAGCATTACTAAATTTGAAATGGAACTTGGAGTCACTGAGCACATTTGAAACTACTGATATTTCTTAAAGGACCTTAGGTTTCAGATTATTGGCTCATTTTGTTAGCTCTTTGAAATGAAATACTGTTCCAGGAATGTGTCCTCAGTTTATTTCTCTATTTAACTTGTAGTCTGTTCTGGACCAAAGGCTACACATCATTGGTATCTGTACATACTTATAAGGAAATAATTTCAGATGTTCTACTGCACTGTTCAATGCAGAAGAAAAAAGATATTCCCCCCCCCCGTGGAGCCTCTCCAGGTATGAAAAAAGTCTGAGTCCCAGGATTTGTTCCTGTATAAACCCATTTTATTTAGAGATCTAGATGACATTTTCTCCATCCTGAAATATTCCCAGGGAACTCCTGACATTACCAAAGTCTTTTCATTCTCAACCCCCCAGGTCAGCTTAAATTAACCCAGTTTTTCCTGAAACAAAATGTACCTCTCCATGGTATTTGTGTTACCTCAGAACAATCTGGTACAGCCACAGTCATAGCAACTGTTTCCTGGACAGTAGATTCAACAGAGATCAAGCAAAGGAAAGAAGAATGCTAGCAGTAACAGAAAATGATCTGAATGTTTAAGTAGTATAATATTGCTAAAACACATTAACTACAATTCCTGAATAATAAAAAGACGTTAGTGGAAATTGGTGAAAGTCAATTTCTGAAATGTTGCCTGAGTCTAGGTGTGACATGAGAGAAGGAAGAACACAAGGGAAGGGTTAGTGAGGGAAACCGTGGGTATTTCAAGAAAGAGTTTGGATGCAAACCCATGAATATACAGGCAGCCTTCAAACTCATTTCCAGAGGAGAGAGCAGAAGGTGAGCTGCGTCTGAGAAAACATCTTGACTGGGTGTCTTTTACAGGCTTCTGGGGCTGTGTTTGATTGTTTGTTCGTTCATTTGTCTGTTTTCTCTGGCAGTGTGATCTCCCTGAGCACACAGTCTAACTGACTCATCATCCCCCTGATGAGCTAGTAGCCGTTAGTCCTAGCTGACTTGCTGATGAGCTAGGGGGAGGAGCTAGCAGCTCTTTATATTTGCTCTCAGAGGCGACTGCCTTCGGCGTGCACACTTTTACTACCAAAGCTTAGCAAGACTTAATTGCTTCTTCCTTGAAGCTATCCAGAGTCAATCTGCCTGTCCACAACATCTAGGTAGGGTTGGCACCTTGAGGGAGTAACTATAAGCACTATAGAATTGCACCCTTTCTCTTGATAGGTTGACAGTAAGAACTTGGCAAACAAGGGAGTTGATATAAGTTTTACGAGGGGACTTTGAAGGCAAAGCCCAGTTTTACCTTTTCCAATTCAACTGTCTAGATTATCAAGTATGGAGGGTAAGGGAGCTGCTGCAGTCACCTACTACAGCTGTGGCATGTTTCTTTTCCTGCCGCAAGACATCTTTGAGTACACGTGCAGCAAATACAAGCTGGTCACCCTCTTGGAGGAGAAGGTTCAATAGCTAGAGGCACGTGTTTTGAATCTTTGCATTATCAAGCCCACTGACCGTAACCCCCTCCTTTTGGTTCACATTGGAATCAACAACATGGCAAGGCTCAACTTTCACCACATCATGAAGGATTACGAGCTTATGGGTAGGAAGCTGAAGGACTTTCATGTGCAGGTTGTCATTTTGTCTCTCCTCCCTGTGGAAGGACATGGCCCATGAGGGGAAAGAAGAATAGTGGAGATCAACAAGTGGCTCCAAAGATCGTGCTGCTGGAAGTGATTCGGGTTTTTGGATCACGGCCTCCATTTCCATGAAGATGGTCTTCTGGCAAGGGATGGCCTGCACCTTACAACCATCAGCTGGAACGTTTTTTGCTAACAGTCTTGCAGAACGGATCAGGTCTTTAAACTGAGTTTGACTGCGGAGGGGGACAGTATTATTCTGGGCAAGGATTCAGTGAGTGCTTAAAAAAAAAGCCCAAATGATATAGATAGGGCAGGCCATGTAGAACTAGAGACCAACAGAGGGAGGGAAAGTAACTTTAGTACAGGACTTCCATGAAGGGCACATGGTGTCTCTACACTAATGCACAGAGCATGGGAAATAAGTAAGATGAACTCCAACTCTTAGTACAACAAAATAAATATGATCTAATAGGCATCATTGAAACCTGGTGGGATGAATCTCATGATTGGAATGTAGGAATAGGGGGTATAACCTATTTCACAGAAATAGCCCAAACAAGAAAGGAGGAGGAGTACCCTTATATGTCAAGGATGTTTTCACCTGTGAAGAGATCCATGACTTAAATCTGGGAAGCCAAGTCAATAGTATCTGGGTAAGAATTAAGGGAGCGAGAAACAATAGGAATGTGATTGTGGGGGTTTGCTACAGGCCTCCGGGTCAGCCTGAGGACTTGGATGAGGCCTTCCTGGAACAGATGACCACACATTCAAAAACAAGAGATGCAGTGTTAATGGGAGATTTCAATTATCTTGATATTTGTTGGCAGTCAAACTCTGCCAAGACCACAGGATCCAACAGGTTTCTCGCTTGCCTTGCAGGCAATTTCATGGTACAGAAGGTGGAAGAGGCAACAAGGGGATCGGCTATTTTAGATCTGATCCTGACCAACATGGATGACCTAGTTGATGAGGTGGAGATGGTGGGATCCTTACTGGGGAATGACCATGCCCTTTTGGAGTTCGTCATTCACTGGGAAGGAGAAGCCAAGTGTAGCCAGACATGCATCCTAAACTTTGAGAAAGCTGATTTCTGTAAACTTAGGGAGCTATTTGCTGAAATCCCATGGTCAAGAATACTAAAAGAGAAAGGAGTTCATGACGGATGGGAGTTTCTTAAAAGTGAGATACTGAAGGCACAATTGAAAACTGTGCCAATAAGGAGGAAAAATGGCAGGTGTCTAAAGAAACCAGAATGGTTGACTAAAGAACTCTCAGCTGAGCTAAGTGTTAAAAGAAACATGTACAGGAAATGGAAGAATGGTGAAACCACCAAAAGAGGAATTCAAGCAAATAGCCTAGATATGTAGGGAGAAAGTCAGAAATGCTAAAGCACAGAATGAACTCAGGCTTACCAGAGACATTAAAAACAATAAAAAGGGCTTTTTTAGATATGTCCACAGCAAAAGGAAAAACCAGGAAATGATAGGCTCACTGCATGGAGAAGATGGCCAATTAATTATGGAGGGAAGAGAGAAGGCAGAACTGCTCAACACCTTCTCAGTTTTCTCCCAAAAGGACAGAAGTACTCGACCTGGGGGATGAGGAGCAGATGAGGAAGGGGGGGAATGCAGCACAGAATAAGTAGAGAAGTAGTATAGGAATATTTGGACTAAACTAGATGAATTCAAGTTTCCAGGGCCAGAAGAATTACATCCAAGGATTTTAAAAGAACTGGCAGAAGTCATTTCTGAACCACTTACAATAATCTTTGAGAACTCTTGGAGAACAGGAGAAGTCCCAGCAGACTGGAGGAGGGTAAATGTCATTCCCACCTTCAGGAAGGGGAAAAAGAGGATCTAGCATACCAGGAAAGATCCTAGAGCAGATCATTAAACAGTCAGTTTGTAATTACTTAGAAAGCAATGCGATAATCACTAAAAGCCAGCATGGATTTCTCAAAAATAAGTCATGCCAGACTAATCTTATCTCTTTTTATGATAGAGTTACAAGCTTGATATATGAAGGGAATGCTGTAGACGTAGCATATCTTGACCTCAGTAAGGCCTTTGACAAAGTTCCCTGTGATATTCTTGCAAAGAAACTAGTAAAATGCAGGCTGGATGGGGTACTGTTAGGTGGATTTGAATTGGTTGACCGACCGAACCAAAAGGGTGCTCACCAATGGCTACTTTTCATTCTAGAAACAAGTGACTAGTGGAGTGCCACAGGGTTCTGTCATGGACCCAGTGCTATTCAACATCTTCATCAATTACTTGGATGAAGAAACGGAGGGCATGCTGATCAAATTTGCAGATGATACCAAATTGGGAGGAATTATTAATACCCCAGAGGACAGGATCAAAATTCAAAATGACCTTGAGAGATTGGAGACCTGGGCCAAAGCTAACAAAATGAATTTCAACAGAGAGAAATGTAAAATCCTACACTTAGGCAGAAAAAAAATGGAATGCACAAATATAGGATGGGGGACACGTGACTGGATAGCAGTACATGTGAAAGGGATCTAGGAGTTTTGGTAGATCACAAGCTGAACATGAGTCAGCAGTGTGATGAGGCAGCCAAGAAAGCCAACACAATTTTTGGTTGCATCAATAGGAGTATGGTGTCTATATTGAGGGAGGTAATGGTACCACTCTATTTTGCATTGATTAGGCCTCATTTGGAATACTGTGTCCAGTTCAGGGCACCTCAATTCAAGAAAGATATCGACAAGCTGGAACATGTCCAGAGGAGGGTGACCAAAATGGTGAAAGGTCTGGAAGCCATGCCCTATGAGGAATGGCTTAGGGAACTGGGTATGTTTAGTCGGCAGAAGAGAAGGTTAAGAGGAGATAAGATAGCCATGTTTAAATATTTGAAGGGATGCCATGTAGAGGAGGGAGAGAGCTTGTTTTCTGGTGCTCTGGAGACCAGGACAAGGAGCAATGGATTCAAGCTGCAGGAAAGGAGATTCCACCTGAACCTCAGGAAGAACTTCCTCATGGTCAGAGCTGTCTGGCAGTGGAATATGCTGCCTCGGAGTGTGGTAGAGTCTCCTCCTTTGGAGGTTATACAAGGCCTGTTGGGAATGCTTTGATGGGTGTTCCTTCATGACAGGGGGTTGGACTGGATGGCCCCTGGGGTCTCTTCCAACTCTATGCTTCCATGATTCTATGAAAATCAAAACAATAAGAACAGGAAACAAGAGTAGTTTGTTTGGAGGTGTCAAGTTTGAATAAGAACTCATAGCCTCTTTCTGGATTTGGACCAACACACAGCAGTGGGAATGCGTTTCATGAGGGAGAGTCCCCTGAGGTCTAAATGACAGTGGAGGAAAAACTCATTGAAGCCAATTATTGCTTTCTTTTTCCTTTTTCTTTTTTAAATCTCTGCATGGTGAGGTTAATTTTTTTTTTTTAAAGGCAGGAAAGGTTTAGAGTTTCCTACCTGTACTTGTCTCAGTTTCTTTATATATATATATGTGTCAATTTTTTTATGCAAAAAATATAACAATATAACTGTAAGGAACTACAGGTTGAAACTTGAGTTCCCATGTCTGAATATAATGACAAGTCTGTTATATGGCACAAACATGCAAAGTCTGATATCATTCATTCCAGACTTTTGATATCAATGGTCTCTCTAAAACCACCACACACACACACACACTTGTGTAAAAAGGGAGTCTTAAGTTACACAATATACTTTGTATTGTGTTGTTTGATCCCTAGTTATCTATTTTACCTCGGCAAATATTAAATCTTTTGGAAAATAGCAAGATCCTCCTCCTCCTCCTCCTCTTCTTCTATATGTTTGTATCCTGCCTTTTCCAGTTTGAGACTTTAGGTGATTTACAATAATTAAGATAAACATAGTTAAAGTTAACAGCATACACAAGTTTAAAAAGCAAGTAAACCATCATAAATAAGATAAGAAGTTGAAACCAGTTAAAGCAAATTAAAGCAATAATAGCAACAAATAAAAGTCAAACACATTATACAAGGCCTGTTTCTCCTTTAAAAATTAGTAAATTACCAAAGGTCCACAGAATGGTCTTATCTGCTTGTGGAAAGATACAAAAGAGAGTTCTAGCCTCTCTGGGAAAGGAGATTCTCTGGGAGCAGCCACCTGTTAACACCCACTTTTAAAAAATAAAAGCAATGGAAAGAAAAGGATAACAGGCAGACAGTGATGGACAGTATTTATCAAGATATATTGAAAGTCAGTAAAAGAGGAGGAGGAAGTGGGATGTGATATAAAATTTTAGGAGGTTGACTAGACATGGTAGGTTAATGCTCATTTGCTTGCTCAAGGACAATAAAAAGCTGTGTGGATAACAGTAATAGTAAAAGGAGGAGAAAATAATTAATGGCTCATAACTTTTGTGTGTCTTGGCTCTGGCCTTGTCTGCCTTAAACATCTGGACTATAATCTTGATACATAACACTACAAATCTGAATAAGAAATAAGAAAAGAGGCACAACACTATATTCAATAGAATTCCTCATGGCTATTCTGAATTTTAAAAAGCCTCTTTTAATTCCCACTTGGAGTTAAGTTGTTAGACTTGACATTTGCAGAATGTCCCCATGCTTGTGTTTTCATGTCCAATATAAGGATTTTAAGTCCTTTTGAGTCAGTATTCTGCGGTCCTCTTTCATTTACTTTTAACAAGGGAGTAAATTATTTTCTCCCTGCATAAAAAAGGAGGAAGAGAAAGGGTTAAAAAAGAAATGTGACAACACCTTCAAGACTACTGTAATTGGCTACATAGCTATGTCCTTCCTATGGCCTAAATCTAATGGTAGTTCTAACTAGAGTAGCCTTATTGAAATGATTGGGAATTTTTCATGGCCAAACTCTTAGACTGCTAAGAGACAGGCCATAATATGATTAGGCTAGTAGGATTAATTAGTATCCCCTTCCCAAATATTTTCCTTTTCTCCAAGCAGATCAAAGCAAAACACAATAGCTTAGATTTCTTCCTTCAATCATTCTTCCAACAGCCCTCAAGTTAGGTTAGAAGGAGTGACCTGCTGAAGAACTTTGTGGCTAGACTGGGACTAAAACTGGGGTTTTCACTTCCAAAATCAATAGGATGACCAACATCTCCCAGTGATTTTATTTACAGTCGTCATATGCAGAAACTAAGCAGGCATAATTTTTTTTTTATTCTAGTTGTCTCCATGCCAGAAAACTCCTGAATTTTTGTATGTCAGGTAGCTGTTAAAAACAGAGCCAGTCAGTTGACATACTTACAGTCTACTGCTATTAATTCTCATTCCTAGGATGGCCATGGACAAAAAACAAGAGTGTTCCTGTGCCTTTATTAAGAGTTGCAGTAGGTAGAGCATGCATGACAACTTAAATTGCTAGACTTACCTACTAAAAATGTCCTCTTTTGCATTTAGCCACCCTGATCATTCATGGTATTAAATAACCTTTCATACCAGGTTATTCTGGGCCATTCATACTAGTCGTTGGTAGACTTTCAGTAGAAGGATATAGCTGATCAGTAAATTGAATTGAAATGCTGCATAGATGTGGGCAATGGTAGCTGGTAACTTCTGTATCAGTGAGGTGTTGAATCTATTTTGGCTTTGAGTCTGAACTTTAAAGGAACTATCCAAAGCATTAAACCTATTTGGATGCCACTAGGTGCTAGTGTTTGTGGGCCAACCCACGAATGGATGGCTATGAAGAAATCTCCCTCTCCTGTGTATTTAGTATGTCACAATAGTTACCCTCATCTATAAATGTGACATTTAACAATGAAATATCACTCCCTACAGGGAACTGTGAAGGTGAAGTCTACTCACTATAGCAATATCATCTGGTCCTTGTGGTTGTTATGTGCCTTCAAGTCACCTCCAACTTAGGATGACTCTGCCCCCATGGTTTTCTTGGCAAGATTTATCCAGAGGTTGTTTGCCATTGCTCTTTTCTAAGGCTGAAAGAATGTGACTTTCCCTAGATCACCCAGTGGGTTCCCATGTGGAATGGGGAATCCAATCCGGGTCTCTGGAGTTCAAGTTCAACACTCAAACCACTGCAATACTCTGGCTCTCATTATCTATTCCAAGGTAGCACAAAGTTACAAAGGATTTGCTTAAAGTTTTACTTGAATGGAAAGAAAGAAAGTTTTCCAGCTGTAAAGACTGTTCCATGCTTTAATTTGTATTAAATGTCTCTTTGAATTTTGAAATGCCTAGTTGAACCTGAGTGAATGTCTTGCTTCTATGTGCTGCCCACATACTTGATTTATCATAAAGAAAAAATACTTGTATATTAATATAGACTTTTGCCCCTCACACTACACTCTGGACAACAGAGAGATCCCCAACAATAAACATATCACTCATGCTCTAATATTTTTGACTTATGAGAAACATTTTTCTTTCTTTTTTTTAAAAAAAGCACAGCTATCAACAATTGTTCAGTTGAATATCTGCTGTTGACAAAATGTGCGTGACTATTCTTGTTTTCACAGAGATGTACAGCAAGAAAGTAAAATTTTATGACAAACAATAAAGAACTAGCATTAAAGAAAGAAGATGGGAAGCAGTCTTTACAGTTTCTAGCCCAAATCTACTCTTTTAGCCATTGCAATAAGTTCTGCCATTTTCTATATCAAGTTTTACTACTTATAATAAAGAGTGTTAAATTCCTTCTAAATGCTTATTTAGTACCTTGATGACAGCTGATATTCACTGGGGTTGATTTGGGGCAGAGTTCCTTTTATTTCTCTTCTACTCCTTAGCTGTCTTTCAGCATCCACTGAGTAGTGTGTTGGTGGAAGACTATAATTCCTCTCATGCTACTCAGCTTGTGAGTTCCAACAACTGATACAATGGTATTGTTGTGTGTGCTTGTGTACCCCAGCTTAGACTCTTAGGAATTTCACTCTGAGCTAAAGCTGAGCTAAGCATGAGCAGAAGAAGAGGGACACAGAGATGTGTACACAGGTTGATGACAACTGAGAACACTAGAAACTTCATGTTGAAGCTGGCAACTGAAAAGACCAAGTGAGATGAACACATCATGTATGACATAGGAGGAGGGTATGGTTTCTAACTGAGGCATGCTAAAAAAACAGGAGAGAACTGTCCTGCCCATACGTAACTATCAGCCTCCTTTACATTGGTGTGTGCTAGAAGTCAACTCAAAACATGTGTTGAAAGGATGGTAGCAGGATAAAATACTTGTTTTACCTGCATTATTTGGGCATAACCACGAATAACCTCCCTGAAGAAGGTTTGCATCAGGCAAAATGATATGGAAATCATGCATTCTTCCAGATTTTTTTATTTTTTTTATTTTAATAACATAACATGACACTACAACACATACATATACCTGATCACACCTACTGCCCCTCTTCATCTAATCTAAAACAATCTCCCACTCCCATACATTACAATAAAATTGGTTTCCAACTCCACCAACATAGATTGGAAGTCAAAATTATTATATCTATTTCTGTGATATCAATGCAATATAAAAGACATTACTTTCTTTGCTAATTTTACCATCTGTTAATAATCAAAACCATTAATTCATCACTTTGTCCTATGAGGAATGCATTAATGACTCTCAGTATTTAACAAGTGACACTGCTGTGTTTTCTCTTATCAGACAAGTTAATTTATCCATCTCTACTAAGTCCATCACTCTCACCAGACAATCTTCCATGGTTGGAATCTTGTTGCTCTTCCACTTCTGAGCATATAGCATTCTTGCTGCCATTGCCATATATTGCAAAATTTAAGCCATGTTTTGTATCTCCCATCATTCCCAGCAAGTAGAACTCTGGTTCCTTCTGGAAATGTATTTTCAATATCTTTTTAATGATGAATTTGATTACAGAATTTTTTTTGGCCTTCTCATTCATCCCCCACATGTAAGAAAAAGTACCCACATATTGCTCACATTTTCAACATTTATTTGATGCATTTTATGCATCTTGGTCAATCTTTCAGAAGTCAAATATCATCTATACATCAACTTATAAAAATTCTCCATGAGATCATAACACAATGTGAATTTTAATCCTTCTGACCATTTTTTTGCCCATTGCTGTAATGTAAAGTTGTGTCCCACATTTTGAGACCATTTCCTTGTACAGGCTTCAACCACTTCTTGCTCCATCTCTAACTTTAACAGAAGTTTATACATTTTCCCAATTAAACGTTGTTCATATGTACAAAGTAGTTTCTCAAATTCATTCTCACTTATTTCAGAATCATACATATCTTTGTCCTGGTTGTATTTCTCTACAATTTGTCTGTATGAAAACCATAGGAAGCCGAACCCTTCCTCCATTAACTGTTCAATTGATTTTAACTTTATAGTGACTTGGTTCAATTTCCAATAACTCATGATAAGTTAACCATTTTTCTTTAGCTGCTGTGTCTTTCATATAAAAAGCTTCTTGGGTAGATACTTGTAATGGCATCTTTGGACAAAGCCTTGATTTACATTTACTCTATATTCTTAGCAAGGATCTACTTAGCATAACATAATATGCATTCTTCCAGGTGCTGTTGGACTGCAACTACCAGCAGGCCTGACCAGCACAGCCAATGGTGAGAAATGTTGGTAGTTGCAGTCCAACAACTTCTAGAGGACCCCATGAGTCTCACCTCTGATGTAAAAGGTCTGTACATACTCAAAAACATCCTTGTTTTGCTGTCCAATCATATATCTGAAAGTATTGGTGTCTAGGTTTAAGTCTGATGAGATCTGGCTACATTTAAATTCAGCATGCTTCTTGTGTCCAGAAAACGCTTTTTGCTAAGCTACTTCACATGTTCTGGTGGCTAACCTTGGGCTTCAGTTTTTCCATTAAATGCAATGGGATTTTCCTCCCCATAATTACAATTTGGGGGATGAGGTGATTTTTATTTGGACTGTGATGGGAATAAGTTACACCCCCTCCCCTTTTTTCATGGTCTTGAACTTATCTTTATCTTTTAAAAACTGCACAACCTGTAGTGATACATTTTGGGGCACACACACTTTATTCCATAGAGTGTGACTTCTTATTTATTTGCTTGACACTCAGTTACATCTGAACTATATCTAAATAACATGCATGCAGCATTTGGTTCAATATGCTGAGTTAACTGATAAGTGGCTGGTTTTATGGGCTTGGATATATTTGCCTCATATTATTGACTTAAATCCAGTTGCCAGTCCTGTTCAATAGGGAATAGACCCACTGAATCAATGGCATTTATGTGGCACTGACTTGTCATTAGCAATAGATTCACTGGGTCTACTCTAGTTGGAAGTAGCAACTGGATGCCACTGTCACATTGCAGTGCAGGTAACTTGAATATTATAGCCAGTCCTTCCTAAACAGTGATTGCTAAAAAGGAAGTATGGAAGCCACCATTTCCATAGAGGTCTAGTTTTACCTAGTTGCCATTCTTTTGTTAACAATTATGCTGGATATTCTATCTTTCCTAGATTTTTCTTTGCTGAACTATGGAATAGAGTTTAAAAACACACACTAAAGTTTAGGAACCAGTACTTTATTGATTGATTTATTTTAAAATCATTATAGAGGTATGGGCAAATCTTCGTATTTGTAATGGCTGAGTAATACTGTTGATTATTATGTAATCAACTGTATCCAACCGATTTTGCGGGAACAATCTTTTTAATTATGAGATAGCTCCCAGCTTTATAGAACCAACAAAGATGTAAGCAGGATGCAGAGAGTGATTTTGGAGCTCCAGGCTCTTCTCTTTCTTACTGCTGAAAGTGGTGACATGCAGATAAGCCTCTAGAATACTTTCTTCAAACTGTATATTATAAAGTAATCCCATTCAAGTAAATGGGTCTACTTTTGAAACAGATAGCTTAGAGGGTTGCTGCCACATCTTATTAAATCAATGATGCCATTGAAATGAATTCCTGTGCCCAAGTGCTTACCTACATGTTAAATCATTAAGGTAATTTATGCCCTTAATAGGAAAAAAAAATCTAATTAACTCTTAATGGGAGAAAGAAATACATTCTGTTACTGTGACTATTTGCTTGTAAATAAGTCCTTGGAGACACATGTATACACAAGTAGAACTCTGCATGTGGATGTCCAGCTGTCCAGGTAGAATCCATCAGGCAAATACCATCAGTGTGCATACAAAAAACAACCCATTCTTCTGATCAGACCTAAGTCCAGACAAGCTGCCTCTGAAGATCAAATTATACATCATACAGAAAATCTGCGATTGGGTTGCCTTTCATTTTGTTTGCTAACAACCCCAGGCAGATCCAAATTATATTGGATCAGTGATGCTCTAGGAGACATGGAACTTTTTCTATAGTGCTCTTGTTCCAGTCCTCTTCTTATCCAAACTTGGTGTAAACCTTGCAGTGAGAACAGATAGGTCCTCTCCTTCTATATCTATTTTCTGCTCACGAGCTCAGAGCATCATCAGAGGAGAACAACTGACATCAGAAAATAGCACTGCAGAGTGAGCTAACTCTTTCTTCCACTAGTAATGGTCTGATTCATTTGGGAGCACCACTCTCTATTGCAGCTGACTTTAAGAGATCTGATGATAGATCTAATGGCATATACAACTTGGCCTGAATAGGATGTTATAGATGATAATTTAAAGTTTCCATCCATCTGGTAGTCCATGTGTTTCATCCCATGGTCACCAAGCATAGTTGCATTTCTAATGGGACCTCAACAAAGAGTGCAATATAGTTCTGAGCCTGATCTGCCTTGTTCCGGTCTGAACAGTATTTTGGATTTCTTTATCTTTTACTCTAAAATGTAGACTTATGAACTGATTCTGACCAAACTTGATATTTATGTTTATGGTAAGCAACACCTTGAATAAATTGACAATTGACAGCTTTTGTAGGGAGGGAAGAAATTACTGGATTTGAACCATTGTGCATGGAACTTGGTGTGAAAAAAGGGTTTTGTTTTGTTTTGAGGATTATAGGTCCCACCAATCATGAATGTTAATCCAGACAATAGCAATTATATTTACTAATTTAATATAAAATTAACTAAAGTTGCAATCACACTGCAAAAGTAGCAAATGTATCCCCTGTTAAGCCAAATTCATAATGTAATGTAGTTATACCTTTGTTTCTAGAGAAGGAGATTGATTATATATAATGAGGTATTATAAACTCTGGCTTCAGTTATGAATGGCTTCATCATGTCATTATATTCACTTTTCTTAAAAGTCACTGGTGAAATGTATGTCTTCCTATCTTAGGCATTAGCTGGCACTTGTGTCTGTGTGGTGCTTCCAGTTCTGAAGTTCTGTTTTGACTCAACAAAAATTACAGGGTACAAAGAAACTCTACCATATTATTCTCTTCTGCTTCCACTTCATTGAAAGAGGGATGTTTGAAGCTACATTTTCTTTAAAGAAGGCAGCTTAGAACACCCCTACAACTCACCTGATATGTGATTGGCACAAAGCCAAGTGCCCACAAGAAAGAAAAGCAGGGAAAACACCTATCTTTTCAAAGGAAACTAAATTATCAATTCACAGATTCATCGTAATTTGTAATCTGTTTTGTTGCTTTGTTCTTTATTGGATCTGTGCAACCCCCTGCAGACAAGCTCAGAAACACTGTGTAACCTATGATAAAACATCTTTCATAGCTGTAATCTCATTATGAAACAGATCAAGAATTCACAGACAAGAAATTCTGGCATCTCATACAGATGGCTTCTTTTCTTTCCAAAGAGTTCATTCTTTAAATACCTAAATTCACATCATCTGTTGCATATCTAAGTGTACCCTGCCTGGGAAAATCAATTAATTCCTTAGGCCTTAAATTGAGATTGGAGCTCGTTTATTTTGATTATCTACCAAAGAGCTACAAGTGCTAACAATACAATTGTTTTATGGTGGCTTTAAACATCCAGTTCCCACAAAATTTAGGACCTAGCCAGGCAG
This sequence comes from Ctenosaura bakeri, assembly GCA_948474755.1. Lineage (NCBI taxonomy): Eukaryota > Metazoa > Chordata > Lepidosauria > Squamata > Iguanidae > Ctenosaura > Ctenosaura bakeri. The sequence goes on from CAOLHI010002595.1 coordinate 129,001, forward strand.
GAGTAGTTACGTGCTCTTTCTTCCACCACACTACTTCTGTTATATTTGTCCTGGTACAGACTCATTCCCAGGTTGTGTTGGTGATTAATAAAAAACACAGGTACTTGGCTAAGAATCTCAATGAAGCATGCAAGATTTCAGGCTACAATGCTAAGTATGCTTACTGGGAGGTAAAAACAACAAACAGCCTTGTGACATATTAAAGATTAATGAATTTGATTAGGCATAAACTTTCAGGGGCACCACTCTACTTCATCAGTCCATGAAAGTCCCCAGCTATTCCTTGAGCCTTTAAGGAGACATAAGATCCTTTATTGTTTTTGCTGCTACAGACTAACATGGCTATTTTCTGAATTACTTGGAAGTCAGTTTCTTTGAAAGCAGTGGAACTTGATACCTGCGTAAATGGATTTGGTATCAAATGTACCATATTTTATATTTACACCTATCAGAGCTTGGGGAAGTTAGTTTTTTAAACTACAAGTTCTAGAACCCTCAAGCTACCATAGCTACTTTTCCTATGTGTGACTTTGACCAAAACCAAGGGCTATCATATAATAGGATGGAGAGGACAAATAATATCCAGCATTAAGAACCGGATTGTTGTTTTACACCTTCACATTTAGGACCCAGTATAATCAAGTGTGCTGTCTAATGATTACCAGAACACAAACACTCTATGGAGCAGTCTTCTCACTGTCAGATTTTGGGCTACAGGAACAGTCTAGATGTTCAGAAGGGATAATTGAGGAGCCATCACTCTCCAGATGAAGGGAGCTCTGCAGCAGAGGCAGATGAAGAGCTACTGTTAAACCCCCAATTTCTTTAGCGTCTCAAGGCAGCAAGGAACTGAGAGTCTTCGAAGGACTGTTTGGCTAAAGCAGAAGTCTTCTTCTAGAAGCCTTTGATATGTCAGAGCTGGTCTTTTGCTAATGGTAGGGCTTTGTGAACTCCTGCTTAAACATACCAGTTTGAGGCTGCGTAACCAGTCTTTGTCAACCCATTTTGCATTCATGAAATAGCTAGGTTCCTCTTGTGTTTTGTTCTGCTGGGAACCTGATCCTGGATTACTATCCTTACTTTCCATTGTTTTGACCTTTTGTTCCTGGATGCTAACTCATTTTCATCTGATCTGTCTGCTGTGTGAGACTTTACTGCTATTGATTTTGGATTTCCTGATCCTGGTACTAGGATTGCCTTACCCAGAATATAAGAATTAAAATGTTTGATTTGTCCCTTTTCATCATACACAATTATAGCATCATGATCACACTTCAACTGCCATGGCAACATCCTCTGTAACACTGGGGTTTGCTGTCTAAGGAGGGTTACATATCTTTCAACAGCAGGCCCAGTAAAGAGATGCAACAGAACGAGAGCCAGCGACTTGGCTTGGAACTCTTGTTGTTTAGGGAGGAATATTTAGAATTGTCAGCCAAATTGCTCTGGTGCCTCACTGAACTATTAAAACTCCCAGATTCCATAATATGTTGCCATGGCAGTTAAAGTAAAATGATAGTGCTCTAACTATAATATGGTGTGGAAGAGCTCTGGAAATACCAAAACAGAAAGTGCCTGAACAGGTAATCTTGTTGCTCATCCACAGTAGTGATTTAATAGAAGTATTAGGTAAATTGCTTCATTCCATCTGACCCAACCTGATTGTTGATCAACTTCATTTGGCAGTGTTCTATGACAGAAAGAAATGCATTATCCCTTTCTACATCTTAAGAACTGTTCCTTAAGTTCAGCCTGGATGGGATTAGGAAGACTGTAGAAAATCAGATTAATACACTTTGTCTAACCAGCCCCCAACACAGCCCATTTTAAGGCCATTTTAATGGCTAGTTCCTCAAGAAGTAATCTCACAGATCTACAGTTTCAAGTTATGTCAGCAGCAGTTCTAGATGGAAGCTATAGTGAGGTGCCATTTGAAAACAGATAATGTATTTGAGGCCAATCTTAGGCAGAGAAAATTGTTCACTTTGTGTAATCTGTCTTTTGTACTAAGACCCAAAAGAGAGATTTTCAGAGTCGTTGCTGTCTCATGAAAGTAGGAATGCTTTCATAGAATCACTTCAGCTTCTCTTGAACAATGCCAATAGTTACAAATTGTTTTAAAGATTTAAAACACTAATTTGAGCTTGTTGGTAATTATCAAATTCTTGACTTTGATTTTTTGGGGGGGGTATTTTGTGTATTTTGTATACTTCTTATGTATTTATTGTGGCTATTGGCTAGTGCAAGAAATGCACTGAGTTAAATGGAGTAGAAGGTCATGGCTCCTGGATGATATGCAATACCTGTATCATGTCCATCACAGAGAATATTAAATGTGTCCACAATTTTTTGTACTTACATCAGTTATTTGAGATGCATCCCAGCCACACTCCACTTTTTGTAGTTTCACATTAAAGGTCAGGATTTTGTTGTGAAGTTGCTTAAAATTACCTGAATTCAAGAGCATGCGGCTGAGGGAAAAATCCATCATGTGGTAACTAGTTTTTAGAACATGTTGCAATTACCTGGCATGAAAGAACTACTTTGAAATCAGAGATTAGTTTTCAGATATTTGATAGCCACGGAAGAATGGGATCAGCCTGCAAGTGAGCAGGTGAAACAGAACATCTGAAGAAGCGTCCTAGAACAGCTGAATAATGCTGCTGCTGGGCCTTTTTATATTACATATTCACTTTCATGGTTTGGTTTGAACAGCGCAGAAAACTTTGGTGTTTGGAACTATTTCAAGGGGGGATGAAAATCTGAACAGCAGCAGCTTTTTAAGCTGCTTTCAGCACCCAAAGTGAGAACAAAGAAAGCCTGTTCAAGCAGCAGACCTTTTCACAGCAGGATCCATAGTAGCATGCACAGTCCAGGAAGCAGTGCCTGTGGCAAGAAATATCTCTCACGAGAGGTGGTCAAGGAGTGTCAGCTAAAAATCTTTAGTACTGGCATGAAACAGTGCGTGATGGTGACAGACATTGTGCGGAGTCATTGTTTTCCCAGGCATAGCAGTGCCCAGCAGTGCTTCATCTCAATCTGCAAGGGGATGAATGGAAAGGACAGAAACAGAAAATGTGAGGTGAGTACTAAAATAAAGCTGCTGCCATGATTATGAGGAACAAATCAATCAGGTTTCATTCTTGGACTGGGGAATTCAAATTCTGTCTGGAGAAAACCCACTGATGCCCAGGGGAGCTTGGAGGTTTTCTTTCCCCTAGACAAATGTATTTAATAATGTTTCCTGGCCTGGTAATATACTCAGGTAGTATTAGATAGCTGCCTCAAGTGGTAGGTGCCAGAGGGAGGGGAGGGGTGTGTGGTGAGGTGTTTGAGGACCGATTTGTGTGCTATCCAGCCTACTCTCTGTCTAAGGGCCTTGCCACACAACACTATTATAGTGCTATTATTCCACTTTCAATATCCTGTGGAATTCTGTTTGTAGTTTATAGTTTGCTGAGGCCAATAAATGCCCCTCCCTAAACTGCAAACCCTGGGATTCCATGGGATATTGAAAGTGGAATAATAGCACTACAACAGTGTAGTGTGGAAAGGCCAGACTGCCTTCTAAGGGTACAGTGCAGGAGGATGTTCCATCACCAGTGCTGAAGGAAGACTGCCAATCTGGCTGGATTCCATAAATAGAAGTAGAAGAGGTGTCATTTTGCCTTTTGCCTCAGACAACTTATTTTGTTGGGTTCATCTTGGTATGAACATCACATTCCAGTGGGTTGAATGCACAGGAGGAGGAAAGTCAAGCCATTGTTTTTCAGTTGCTTCATTCCAATTATAGAGATTAAATTTGGCTATTACAGAAGAATCTCAGAGAAGGTTTTGGAGACCACTGCTACTCTCTCTAGGGTTTATCCTTCAGATTACTATAAGCTTTCATAGTTAAACTGCTAGATTTAAAGTGCTGTCATCTGATGAACTCTACTCTAGTCTGGAAAAATATATGCTGTAATAATTTGTTAGTTTTTATGGTGCCAAGGGATGCTTTGTTGCTGCTGCTGCAAAGTAGTAGCACAGTATATTGGAAACCAATAGATTGGTCATAGCACCCAATTTTGTTTCCTTTTCTAGTAGTCGAGGAAGAACTATAATATTTAAAGGTTATGGACTGGACTGGATTGAGCAAACTGATGCTTCATCCAAATAAGATCGAAATAGTGATGGCTAAAGGTACAGTTGACTTTGGTAAGAGCATCTACTTGATCTCAGTGGAATCATACTCTTCATGAAGGACTAGATCCAGAAATCGAGAGTGGTCCTGAATATGGTTGTTTTATGATATGGAGGTTGTGGCCATAGCTATGAATTGTTTTCTTCATACACAGAGTCACCACATCATCTCCATCTTCCATATCTTTGTAATCTCTTAAACATATGACTGCAGAGCCTTTGAAAAGAATTTGGTGCAAAATTTGATGGTTTGTCTCTTTAGACGAGTAATGAATACAGAGAACAAATTTCACCAATCATTTACAGAGATGGAATCAGAGCTTGGATTGTTGTTATGATTCCCAGCATTCAAGCCCTAGTAAATTACTGACAACATTAAAGGGTTTTTTAAATAAAAAAAAATCTATTTGCTTTCATAGTTTTCAAAAATAGACTGGTCAAACTTATTATCTTGCAATCTACCTCTTAATTGCCTCTGCAGTGATGCAGCAGCACAAGGCAAAGTGTGAGCCAGTGTAGGAACCATTTGATATTTCTCCTCTAAACAGAAGTGAACCTCCTGATTATAATAGTAACACAAATGTTGTAATTATACTGTAGAAGGAATGAAGTTGCCCCTTATAAAGTTACAGTAATAATGTACCTTGCTATATCTTGCTATGGCTTCATTACTGGAAACAGTAATCAATACTAACAACTTAGTTATGATTAGTTAACTGTAAACTTTGGGCAAGCTGCTGGCACACATATCTGCCTCTGTTGTTAGCCTATAAAGGCCTAACAAATCTCAGAGAAAATGAGAAAAATGTTTTCTCTTCTGAACCTTTTGGTTCTCCCCATCTTCAAGCAGAAACTTGATCCAAGTCCTTCCTGTTCAGATGTCTATGAGGGTGCTGATGGAAAGCATTTCCAGTAGTATCTTTCTATTTTAAAAAAATCTTCTTTCAGTGGAAGTAGGCAAAACACCATCTTTATGTTGTTTTAGGAAGAAAGTAATAGCCTTTTTATTCTACTGGGTTTTTTTTTTTTTTTTGGCAGTTAGACTATGTAACTCACTTCTTTATTGTTTTCATCTCATTTGTGTTGTATGTAATTAATTGATTGATTAATTAATACTCTGCCCTTCCATTAGCAAGGGACACAAAGTAGCCTATGAAAATTTAAAGCAATGTTGATCTAAAATCTTATTTTACAAAAGTTAAAAAAAAACAGTTAAACAGCCCTGTTTAAAAAGCACATAGTTAAAACAGTTTAAAACACATTTAAAACACAACTTAAGCAAGGTTTAAAAAGGTAAAAGTATAGCACTCACATTCAGAACACCCCTCTGTCATATCATTTAAGCACCAAAAGTCTGTCCATATCAAAAGGTCCTTGTCTGCCAGCAGAGAAGGGTTGAAGCATACTTTCCATGGGAGGGAATTCCAAAGCCTTGGAGCAGCCACTGATGAAGCTTTCTCCCACGTCCTCACTGAGAGTGACTGTGACAGTGATGGAACCAAGAGAAAGCCCACCCCCATGTTAAAATTGTTTTTTTTTTTAGCATTGTCAATGGCAAGAAGTCTTGAGTGCTTGTACTGGAAGGCAGAGTACATGTTTTAAAAATAAATATCATCCCTTGTTCAGCATACAAGCTACTCTACACTCAAGGACTTTCTGGGTTTCAAACAATAGCCTTTCCTAGAATGACCTGGAGATGGCAGGGGTTGAATCTGCAACCTGTCACCTGCAAAGCAATGTTCTATCAGTGAATTATGTCTCACTCAGGAAGATGATATTCTGCAAAGTAAAAACAGAAGACTGTTTGGGTGGGAAAACAAAATCAAAATTGTTTACTCGTGGAAAACACTCATGTGTCTCAAATCCAAGTAGAGCTGGAATTATTTTTTCAAAGGAAGGGTGATGAAAGGTGGAATTACATGTTAAGTATAGTTCCACAGTTATTTTCCCTGAGGATGCTCTTGTATCTGGTAACAGAGCTGTGGGTAGCTTCAGACTGAAGAAGAAATTTTCAGGTTGTTTTTTTCCCCTTCACAGTAGTTTCTGTATTCAGAGTCACCTTCGTCCGCAGGTCCTCTCAAGAGATAAAATACATGAGGAAAGGACATAAGGATGTTGTTATGTGCAATTACTCACAAAGTTGCAAGTTTGTGCCACAGCTACACCAGTGCAGATTGTAGATGAACACTTTTGGGGAGCTTTGCATTTAAAACCACTCACTCCAACCCACACTGGCCACTTTAAATAACCCTGAAAATAGATAACTGTTCATTGTTAAAAATATATGAGGTCAATTTAAGCAAATGTTGTGAGAAAGAGGTTTTAAAAAACCCTCCCATCTCCTTGAACCCATGACCTTGTTCCCACTTTAGAGATGCAAATTTTTTTAAAAAAAATTCAAAACATGATTGAAAAATGGATTTCTTATCTCGTCTTAATTCTTTGTGTCTCTTTTCCAACTTCCATTATTATATCTTTGTATGTCATCCATCTCTCCGGTGGCCCTCTCCGATTAGTGTATAGAGCTTCATGGGGAGACACCCAAAGTGGAATTTTAATCTATATTTTCTTTTTCCAAATTTTCCAAATTTCTAAAAGCGCTCTTCTTATGTAATGGTTAGAGAAATCTTTATCAACCCTTGCTTTACTATACCATATGTAGGCGTGCCACCCAAACTGGAGATCCGTGCCCTCAAGACTCAACGTTCTATCATCTTTAAGAGTGATCCAATCTTTTACCCAAAGCATGCCGTTCACATAATAATACAGTCTCAAGTCCGGAAGACCACATCCTCCTCTTTCTTTCCTATCTGTTAATGTTTTCCAATTAATTCTCGGTTTCTTCTTGTTCCAGATGAATTCTGTAAGATCTTTTTTCCATTCTTGAAAGCATTTCTTATTGATAATTATTGGTAAGTTTTGAAATAAGTAATTCATTTTCAGCAAAATCAACATCTTAATCGCTGCCATACGTCCTAATAGTGACAAATTCTGTTTCGACCAATTTTGTAAATCTCCTTTAATTTCTTTCCATTTCATTTTATAGTTATTTTCGAATAGTCGGTTATTTTTTTTGTGGTTATGTTTATTCCCAAATATTCAATTTTCTTCTCTTCTTTAAAACCTGTTTTTTTGGGCTATTTCCTCTGTTTCTTCCTTACTCATATTCTTGGTTAGGAACTTTGTTTTTTCTTTGTTTATTTTAAATCCAGTTAAGTCTCCATATTCATTGCATATTTTAATTACCTTCTCAATGCTTGTTTTCAGTTCTTCTAAAAAAAGAACCAAATCATCTGCATAGGCTCTCAACTTATATTCTTGTTGCTTTATTTTAACTCCTCTTATGACTTCTTCCGCTCTTATCCTCCTCAGCAGCACTTCCAGTGTTATTATAAAAAGAAGAGGGGAAAGTGGGCATCCCTGTCGCGTACCTTTTCTAATTTCTATAGGTTCTGATTTCTCCCCGTTTACCTTCAAATTTGCTCTATTATTCTTATAAATCTCTTTAATCCAAGCTACAAATTTATCTCCACATCTCATACATTCTAATAACTCTATCATAAATTCATGGTTTAAATTATCAAATGCTTTTTCTGCATCTATGAAAATCAGTAATCCTTTTCGCTCACTGTGCTTCTCATAGTATTCTAGTATATTTAATACTGTACGTACATTGTCTCTAGTATATCTCCTAGGAAGAAAGCCACTCTGATCTGGGTGTATAATTTCTTGTGTAATTTTTTTCAACCTCTCTGTCAATATACTTGTGAAAATTTTATAATCTAAATTTAATAATGATATCGGTCTATAATCTTTTGGTTCTTCTGGATCCTTGTCTTCTTTTAATATCAGTGTTATGTTCGCCTCCTTCCATGAATCCGGTTTACCTTTATATGTGATCTCGTTAAACATTTTCAACATCGGTAGGGCAAGTTCATCCTGGCATTCTTTATAATTTAACTCCGAGAACCCATCTGGTTGTTAATCTTAATAAAAATATATATTTTAAAAAAAAAAAAGAAAAAAAAAAGAAAAATGGATTTCTTAGATGTTGGGAAGCTCTGATGAGGAGAATCCTAAACAAGTTTCCTGCATAAAAAAACAGCACTTTCTGTGCAGAATTATTTATGTTGTTTTCTGTGCAGGAAACTTGTATTCTATATCAAAATTCCATCTTCTACACACAAAAACTAACTTTTTTTTTTGGTACAGAATAAGTGCCAAACTGTGAATTCTCTTTGAAAACTGCAGGTTTTTGTGACTTTCTTTAAAAACAGAGGGGAATTTCTGTTCAGTGGTGTCCCACCTCCCATTTTATGATCCCAAAATCACATAGCAGAATCTTTCCACAGAGGATGCTGGGATAGGTTGTCCCAAACACCTCCACAGAGCTGGCAAATGTCACCTTTTTGGGAGAATAATTCTCAAAATTCCCCAGGCAACATGGTCCTAATGTTCTTCAGCAAGGAGTGCTAACTACTGCCTCCATTGTATTAACTGTTTTTTTTCCTGCTGCAGCAGTTTATCTATAGAGCCCTAATGTACAAGGCATGTGGTGGAGGAAATGCCCACTTGAGGCATGAAGAGGCAAATATCTCTATTCAATTTTTAATTTTCACTTCCAAACCAGGGTGTTTGTATATACTTAGGTCCCTTCCGCATGTGTGAAAATAAATGGGCAAAAATGGGACTCACCGGCTTTCTTCACCATCCGGGTGTGTCCTTCAGGACAAGGAGCAGTGCAAGCTCGTCGCTCCGCACTGCTCCGGTGTCCAAAATGGCAGCTTCCGGTTGGTGGAGGCTCTCCATCAACCGGAGAAGCTCACCAGCCTAAAGCCCGCCCCAGCAGATCTGCAGGCACGCACTAGTGTGCACCTGCAAATCTGCACCGGAGCACGGTGGCGGAGCAACATGGAGTCGTGTGCCCCGTGCTTTTTAAAAACCTCTAAAAAGAGGTTTTTAAAAAACACACTGCGCGACCAGTTCCAGTTGCTCCAGAGTGGGCTGGGATATGGAACTACAAAAAGTAGTCCGCCCCAGTCCACTCTACGGTGCAGAAGACCTCCGTTGGAGGTTGCTCTGCACTGTTTTAATAGCCCGGTGCGGAAAAGGCCTTAGAGGCAGGAAGAAATTACTGCCTTAGTTTTCTGTCTCAAAGATTACAGAGCTAATGTAAAAAAAAAAAAAAAACACACGTCCTTAACAAGTTTTGGTAGTTCAGAGTCTGAATAAAACTGGCTCCAATATTTACAGTAGCAGATGAGAAAACTATAGCAGGATCCATTTCTATTTCTTTTAAAGACTTACTGAGCTTTTTAAATGGCATTATGCGGAAATTTTAAAGTATATGTAAACAATGGTGTGTGTGTAGTATTAGTAGTAGTCGGAGTAGTAGTTCTCTCAAGCAATACAATTCACCCTAAATTTCAATTAAGTTATTATCTCTTAAATCCAATCTGCCTCGTAAAAGACAATGAGGCTAGGGAGATCTTAAAGATAAAATGTCAAAGAGATAAATATATTACTCTAAACTGTATTTGTATTTTTCAACTCCTTCAGACAGTCAGGCATTTGTCTTCCAGAAAGCATACATGCATGAAATCTGATCAGTTCTTCATTGTTCATGGAATAAATTATGCAAGATGTTGTAACTGGATAGACTCCTATGTGGTTCCTCTCACCTGTGTTATAGGTAGAGTTTCAGGCTTTTTGAAAGAACATTGCATGCTGATTTTTTTCCCTCTGAAACTGAAGGACCTTCCTTTCAGTTTTTGGAAGAAAGCAGATTTCAGGAGAATAGGGAAACTAGACTGGCTGTCTCCTTCATGTCTTTCTGTTAGCTAGCAAATCTGAGGGGCTTTAGGAAACTGGTTATTTTTAAGAGAGAACTTTTTATCATGCTGTGCTGCTTTTTATCTTTTTTAAAAAAGATTTTTAAAAAATTGTTTCTAATGGTTTAGATAGTTTGGTTACATTTTAAGGATACTCTTTTGTACATTTTTATTTATATTATTTTTGTTTTAATTTAGAAGAGCCACACTGAGTCCCATTTCCAGGAAAAAAGAAGGGATATTAAATAGATAAATAAATAGGAACCAAGAAAGAATGTAGAAGAAATTGAAATACGTAGTTAAGCTAAATTCTAGACATCAATGTTCATTTTAACATTCATTTAATTATATTAATGAAATATCAAGCATATGGGATATGGGAAGTGAATCAGGCTCATAAATATAAAAGGTACAAGAATACTCTGTGTTCAACAAAGGCTAATTGTAAAGTATCATATGAAATTAGTGTACACTATTGGAGACTAGCAATGTTTTTTCTCCACTCTACCAGCTGATGCCTCATGGATGAGCACCAGTCCATGGATCATCACTTTGAGTAGCACTGAGTACATTATGTTAGCCAATGTTTTAAATAATGATTTTGCTGAACTTTGATAGAAAGACAGAATGCTACCAGTTTCCTTCAAAGACAAGGTCCTTTGAGCACTAAACAGCCCTATCACTGGTGGAAATTACATAGAATCAAATCTTGTTGAGACTTGGAATCCCAATTCCTTACCAAGTGGAAAAGGATGATTTGCTGGGGAACTAGTATTGATGTCCCCACTACTGTGAGTGAATACTTGGAAGGCAGTAGAAGGGATGGGAACAAAGGTCTTCCTCAACATGAAATTGCTCATGAGAAGCTGTGAGTATCCCTAGGGTATTTCTCATGACATTCCTTGATTTTGTTGATTTTGTATGTTTAGAAACAGAGAGAAAAACCTGCCCTAGCAGGCTAGTTTCTTATCTTAGAATTCTGGTGCTACTCTTGGAAGGCTTATGTACTTGTATAAAGCTTGCAGAATTCAGATCAGAAACTGGACTATACTACAGTATTTTTAAAAAATTATCTGAAAGATTTGTTGGCTAGTTTTACCAAATTTCCACTTTTAAAATTTTTTGATCAGTCGCTCGTGCTGATTTTCTCTCTCTGCATAGACACATTTCTGAAACATTCGAAATTTCCTCCCTCTATTTCATACTCTAAAGTCTTTTTCAACACTGCTTTGGAATAGGGACGGTGGTGGTGATGGAAGTCATGGCACTACTTAACTCACATAGGATGGCTTCCTTAGCCAGCTACCAAACTGCTAACATTTGGTGGCATGGCAGAAAGACAGAAACAGTGCTTTCACTTAAAAAGAAGTAACATGGTGTGCACAAACCTTGTTTTTAATCCATAGTGTGCTTCTGGGAGGGTGCTTCAACTTGAAAACAATATTGTGTTTGTTATGAATCTCACTTCAAAGTGAATAAGGGGAGTATTTAATTCCTCTGGCAAAATTTAGAAGCAGCTCAAGCACAAGCTGGTGCTTGAACTGTCTGATATTTCCCCTCCCATATTTACTAAGGCCCAGGTTTTAAAACATCAATAAAATTTTACAGTTGCATTGCAGAAGGAGTGAAGACTACAAAGTTACAGTCATAATATACCTTCCTTTACCTTCATTACTAGATATGGTAATTATTGTAACTCATCAAGTAACTCATTCATAACTAGTTACTTCTAAGTTCTGGCTAAGTGGTTAGCACTTGCATTCAGTTCACTGCTGTTGATAGCTTAAAAAACTTCAATAATCTGGGAGCAAAAAGAATAATGTTCTCTGTTCTGAACCTTTCTGTTCTGAACCTTCAAACAGAAACTTGAGTCAAATCAGTGGTGTCTGTGAGAGTGCTGAAGGAAAGCAATTTCAATAAAAAAGAAGGAATCCTCTTTCAGTAGAGGTAGGCAAAACACCATCTTTGTGCTATTTTGGGAAGGAAGTGATAGCCTTTGTATTCTGCCAGTTTTTGTGGGAATTAGTCTAAGTAACTCCTTAATTCTTTTTCTCTTGAACTGGATGCACACTGGAAGGGACAGCAAATGTATCAATGGTGTGTGGTTTGCTCCTGTTTTAGAATTTGCTAAGTTTGGAAATTTTCTTTATGTGGGAAGGCAATCAGATCTTCAGATCTATTCTACATACAGTTGATATTGTAGTCAGCATATCATCAATAAATTAGAAGTGTGTTGAGTCTTGCTAATAGTTTCACTTTGGGGCTTACTCACCTTTGCATAGTTTTTTTGACCCTGAGAACAACCATTAAAGTAAAGCTGTGGAAAATGCAACAATGCTCTGCACTTAAAGGAGTTAAGAGTTTTTATAGAGAGCAGTAGTAACACTGTTAAACAGTGTTGGTGAGATCAAGGCCCTCTCCACACGGGGGTATTAAAACGGTGTAGCGCAACCTCTGACAGAGGTCGTCTACACCGTAAAATGGATTGGGGCGGATTACTTTAGTGTAATTCCACACCCCAATCTGTGCTAGGGCAACCAGAAGTGGTTTTTCATGTGGTTTTTAAAAGGCACGGAGCGTGGAACAACATGCAGCCGCGTCGCAGCATCCGGTGTAGATTTGCAGACGCGCGCAAGGACATGCCTGCAGATCTGCTGGGGGCGGGCTTTCTGACTGGCGAGCTTCTCCGGTTGGTAGAGAGCCTCCGCCAGCCGGCAGCTGCCATTTTGGATGCCGCAGGATGCCGCGCGACACTGACGAGTATGGAGCAGCGAAAACGCGCTGCTCCACACAGCAACGGACTTACCCAGATGCAGGTAAGGTCCGTCCTAGCCTGTTTTCGCCCATTTTTTCCTCCGCATGTGGAAAGGGCCAAAGTCTCATATTCATCTATCCCAACCTCTCTGAGATATAAATTGATATTCTTAGGGATAGTCCTACTTTTTCTCTTTCTGGCCTATTATTCACTTCATTCAGTGTTAGCTTGGTGCCTTTAGAGAGCATTCCAGGCTTTGAAAGAATTCACACAATGATGGCATAAATTGGCATCCAGATGGTTAGTCCCAGCTTGAGTAGACTCCCTCAATTGATTGTCCAATGGTAAGTCAACATGTATATAAAACCAATGGACTCAACAATTCTACTCTAGTCAGGACTAAGAATGTAGGCCTTAGTTAGTTTCTTTAGTCACTGGTACCTGTACTCCTGTGAGAGCCAGTGTGGTGTAGTGCTTTGAGCATTAAGACTATAACTCTGGAGAACAGGCTTTGAATCCCTGCTCAGCCATAGAAACTAACTGGGTGACTTTGAACAGGTCACATTCTTTCAGCCTCAGAGGAAGGCAAAAGCAAACCACTTTTGAACAAATCTTGCCAAGAAAGCCCCATGGAAAGGTTCACCTTAGGGTTGCCATAAGTTAGAAACAACTTGAAGGCACACAACAACAAGAAATCTGTACTCTTTAATCAGAATTACTAGCTGCTGAATATATGGAAATGGAACAATTGTTATTTTTCAAGAATTGTGTTTTCTTTAGAAAATGCCCTGCATTTAATCAGAATTACTAGCTGCTGAATATATGGAAATGGAACAATTGTTATTTTTCAAGAATTGTGTTTTCTTTAGAAAATACCCTGCATTTCCAAAAAAGAGGGATGTGTTCCAGAAAATAAATATGGCCTAAGTCACCAAAGAGGATGCTTAGGCAGTGGAAGTTTCATAAGTCCTGAGTGACGAATCCAGTTTGAATTTATAGGAATACATTACTTCCTCCACTGCCGCTGTAAAGCAAACCTGCCTTGTCTATCAAGATGTCTTCGAGAAGACTGGGGTCTGTTACGATGACTATTGTCTTCAAGGAACAAAATAATCACTCATGCAGTTAAAGAAGTCTTGTTCAGTTGTCTACTCATAAACTTGACATCATCTTCAAAATATGTTTATGCAGAGAAGATGCTCCTTAAGCCCTTATAGTAGATTTAAAAATGGAGAGCTGGATCCAGTGCTTTACTTATGGTATCACTGAGACTTTTCCCCCCTCTGTAGCCTTGTAGCTTCTTTGAGTTTTCATATTTATTATAATTCTAATTCACAACTACAGAGAAAAGAGGAACAAAAAGGAGCAAACTGTACATAAACAATATACATGTATAACTGAAATGAAACTAAACTAAGGCCATTTCCACACATGGCGATGGGATCACCCCGGTGCGGTCTTACCGGACTTCTTGGCTTGACGCTCAGGTCCAGGCTGCTCCAGAGCAGTGCATGGTCACCGCTCCGCACCGCTCCAGTACTAAAGGTTCATTTTTTAGTGCAGAGAAAGACATGCTGCCTCCATTGAAATGGATGAGTTCAGCTTCCAAGTGTATGGGTTCTGGGGCTTATAAGCTTGCTTACTTGCTTGCTTGCTTTATTTATTTATTTACTTCATACGCCAACTTTCTTCCAAAGTGGGACCCAAGGAGGATTCCAAAGAGAATTAATTGAAACTACTTAACAATAAAAATTTAAAAGCAATTTAAAATCACCACATCAACAATATAAAATCATTTAAAAGACATACAAAAGTTAATAAATAAAACATACATTCCAATAAGAAGCTTTCTTACACAGAAAAATCTTTGCCTGCTGGTGAAAGGAAGAAGGGGGCCAGCCATACTTCCCATAGAAAGGAATTCCAAAGACTAGGAGCAGCCATTGAGAAGCTCCAAACAGAAGTGTGTGTGTGTGCGTGTGTGTTTATATATATTTGAAGCTGGGATAGAGGATGTGTGGTTTTCCAGATGTTCTTGGATTGCAGCTTCTATCAAGGATAGTCAGCACAGCCAATTGTGAGAGGTGGTAAGAACTTGAGCATGTTCCTCAACATTTCACAGGTGAAAACTGGGGCACATGTGGCCAAGCAATATTGGCATGTGCCCAGGATGCCAAAACTTATTAATAAGGAAAAATGCACAAGGCAGGAGATGCTGCAGCAATTTGATTTTACTTGAGTCTACAGTGAAGGGCAAGATTTCACCCCTGCTTTCCTCTCTTCCTGCTGAGTTAATTGAGTGGAAAGTATTTTTCCATTTTGAAATGAATTTGCACCCAATGAAGTAATCATAGGACAATGAGGGAAAGTGGGAGGAAGAGAAAGAAACTGGGACATTTTAAAAGCAGTTGAAAAAGTGGAATGGCCGCAGATTAATTGGTACTGTTCCTGGAAAACTGGAGTATTTGGAGGGTATGCTTCAATCCAACAGTGAGGGGTGGGAATCCTGCCTTGAGAGTCCCTTTGAATACCTAATGTTTAATTGTGGTTTATAAGAAAGAGCAACCATTGCTAGACTCCATTTTATATGGAAGTTGGTACAACAGAGATAATTAATGACCCTTTACTTTCTGTCAGTATGGAATCAAAGTGGTAGAATTCCATTTTATAATCATGTCTATTGCAGGTGGGTCACATGTAGGGAAAGAGGATTTGCTTGGATTTTTATATATATATATATATATATATATATTTGCTTGGATTTATATATATATATATATATATATGTATATGTATTTATATAAACAGACAATTCTGTCATTTTTTTAAAGCACCTTTTCCATGGTATTTCTTTTTTTCTGCCTGCAGTGTTTACCATGAGCTTTGGATCTTGGATTTGTTCACATGCTCCTGATGCAGCGAATGTATTATTGAAATTAGGACTAATTCTGTCACGTAGCAGAAATTAAAAAGATTTCAACCATATGCACTGTGCCATTGCATAGTTCAGAATTGACGCTACAATCCTGCACAAGGGTTAGGCTATTTAAATCTCCTTGAGGGCAAAGGGAACCTAGCTTTAGTCTCTGATGGCTTGAAAACCTTTCAAGGCATACCTTTAGAAGTCCACTTATCCATTTGGTGAATTATTCATAGTATTTAAGTACTGATATCCTTCCTGGCCTGTTGCCAAGTCAAGGAGGCAGACCAGCAAAGAGAGCATCTTATTCTCTTCATATGCATACTAGGTGAATGTCAACTTCAGGGCTCAGGGCAAGATCTTTGCATGAATGAAGTCTATTTGAATAACTTAAAATGTTGTAAGACATCCCAGTTCTTTAGGAAAGAGAATAATCTTCCCCACAAAGCTGTCATTTCACCTCTGAGGAGAACATATTTTGTGTCAAACTGAGGTGAACAGCTATGGAATTCTGGTGGGGGGAACCTACTGAAAAATATAGATTATGTAGTGCAATTCATCATAGTGTAGCAGCAACATTTTTTTAAAAAAAAAACCACTTTCAGCTCATCAAAACAGATTGGAAATGTCATCTTAAATGTGAACTATTGCTTGAATTGTACTCATAATTTACATTACATTTTGCTGACTTTTTTTTTAAAAGTAAGCCACAAACATCCCATCAGAGGCAACAAAACAAAAACAAGGCTACAAGGATGAAAGCACCACAGCGTCTTTATTCCTACCCCAAACAAGAGAACAATTCAACCATTTCATTTCAGACAAGGGATATTATCTCAGAGATAAAAAGCAATTGAAAATCTAAATGAAAAATCTAATGATTTTTTCATGCTGATTTATTTTAGATTGGCAAAGTTAAACAAGATGTAAGCATGACTAGATGGAAAAAGAATTGCTGTGAAGGGAGCAAGTTCCTCTTTCTTGGGAGTTTGATTATATCAAATTCCACTGCAATTTTGAGGGCGTGCTGCTGCTCACACAATGGCTATTCCATTAATGTTCAATCATGCCTGTTAATTTACAGGACTTGTATTCACATTTACCAATGTTACTGTGAAAGTAAGGAAGTAGGTAATAGTCCCAAACTTTTAAACAAGCTCATTCACTTAAGGGGGAGGGAATTGAAAACTGGCAAGAAAGATGTCCTTGACATTGAATTGGAAGATCAATGTGATCCATAATGCTATAATTACTGATGAAAAGGATTCTGAAAGGAGAAATTGCAGATCTGTTATAATTCAATATAGAAGGAAAATCCATTTTCACATAGACCTGGACATTAATTCTTTTTGAGGAGTTAATATTCTATACAAATATAAGGGGTATGTGGACAGTATATGAACAGAATAATGTGTAAGAGGATGAAAGCTGAATGTAAACACATGATAATGACAATGATGAAAACAATGTGCAATGTCAGTCCCCATTATAGAAACAGTTTATCTGAGGAATCATGATCAGATCCTTGTATTCCAGTATATCATCCTAAATGGTAGGGATAGATGAAGCTTGTACATGTTGCCTCAGTGTAGTCATATAAGTTGGAAATACAATGAAAAATAGCCCAAAAGTTGAACAAATGGAAAGATGAGTGCTCGAGATAGTATCCTCTTGGGGTACCTTTTGGTCCAAGACCTACTCTGTATAATGCAAGAGATCTTCTGCATGATAGGAGTGCAGGCTGTTCACCTCCACTTCTGGTAAATAAATCAAATGTTACATAAACCCATAAGGAAGTCAACCATGGATTGTACTGGCTCTCAGACATCTTGTTGTACAGAGAAGAGGAGTGCACATATTGCTATAATTAGGAAAATGTGAGTTGAATATGTACTCCAGGAGTGAAGCTATGGTGGGGGGCATTGCTTGGTCCTCAATACGATTCTGCCCTACAATAAAATTTTCCTTCAGACCCTAAATTTCTAGCATTGCAAAGAATGAGACATTGAAAATTGTTCACACCTCTATTCCTTTGGTAACTTGCCTGCCCTTTTTCTTTGGATGCCTAAACTGTTTTTCTAAATGCTCAACTAGAGTTTTAAGGTACTGGAATGCTAGAAATATTGAGGTGTGTGTGTGAAGGAGATTTCATTCTAGGGAACAGAATTGTCATTTGGTAGGGCAAAGCCCTTATTCCCTATCCCACCTCCACGCCACTACATAGCTACACCCTGGTATACTCTGAGTCAGTAATATATACCACTAAGGGAGAACTGTCTTATTCTGAGTCCAGTCATTGGCTCATTTAGTATATCAATGTATATTGCCCTCTTCCCTGAATAGCAGGAAAGCTTGATACTGTCTGTTCCGATTGGCAGATGTTCTATAGCAGGGTCTTGAGGGTACAGGACTTTTCCCTGCCCTACATCCTGCTAAGATTTTTAAAAAAATTAATTTAAGCTTGTCTTCAACAGTGATCCATAGCGAACTAGTTGCTCAGTTAAAATAGAAACTTATGCATTCATAATTTTATCCAGCGAGAAATGGGAATAAATTGTCACACTATTCTGCTGTTGCTGTTTTCACAGTATTAGACACATCTGCATGTGGTTACGAACTTCATTACACCTTGTAGAAAAATGCCAAGCACTTCAAATGTTTTCTGCTTTGCCTGTAATAGAATAATTTCCTTTGCAGGACATTTAAATGTATTTGCTGATTGTAGCGTGTTATTTAGTCTTTACCATTCCTTTGAAGTCATCAGTATCCCAATTTCATTTGCTGGCAGAATTAGCTCGGGGCAGGAAAAAGGAAGAAATATATCATGCAGTTTCTTTCACAGTAACATGCTTACTCTGGGTCTCATCCTGTCATCCTTAATGCATGAAAGTTATCAAATGTTCGAGTGCTGTAGGATAGTGTTATTTACTTTCTAAGAATAAGCCTCATATCTCAAATGGTATGGAACCAGCAAGTAAACAAAAACACTCTTACTCCCTCCCCTTTTGTTTTCATAGATTATTAAACGATTTTTTTCACCATCAAAAGATGATACTTTGGGGAGAAGAAATGAAAACCTTCCTTATTCCGGTAAGAATAATAATCACATACCTCTCTGGGGAAAATAATACTTGCTGGAAAATTTATTTATCAGTCCTCGTATTAACTGTTATTAATGAGATGTACTCTTTGAAATACAGTCTATTTCCTAATGCTATGCTATTGTAATGCCAAGGTGTGATGCAGATTAGAATTTCCAAGCCAAGACAAAAGCTTTTTGAAGAGAAAGAAATGAAAGGGAGGGGGAATCAAAAGATATCCTGGGTATTTCATGCTTGTTTGAATAGCCTATCTGAATAATTTGTTGAAATGGCCAAATACCCAAGTCATTCAAACAGTGTACTTTGTCTCACAAAGTATCCATGAACAAATATCAGAGAAACAGCTAAGACTAAATTCTGTGCTAGTCCTGACATAGAAGTCACTGAGACTTAAGCTGCTTGTGACTTAACTAACTGTGTTTATCTTATTAATTAAGATAATCTTATTAATTTGTTATATGAATCTATTAATTCCCCCTTGACCACAGTTTTGTAGTTCCACAGTAAAATACCAGTTTCTCAAAACGTTCAGCCTAGTGATGGCCAGTGACCACTGTAAAGATTTAGGGGGAAGACAGAGTTAACTGGAAACAATGATTGGCAGAGCCAGTGATTGAGGGAGCCAATTAATTCTGGTTTTGTCCCCTTAGTGCAGTGGCACTAAGAATACTTTAACACTGCAACACCATTCATTAACACATGACTTCTAAGAAAAATATATTCAGAGTAGTCTGTGTTGGCTATGCAGCAAGATACAACAAAATCCAAAATCCACAAGCTTCTTTTGGGTCAAAGCAAAAAATAGATTACGGTATATAAGCTTTTGAAGCTTCGTCAGGCAAAGATGATAAAAATCACACAGGAGGAAAAAGCTGATGATGTTAGAGTCATAGGTTTACTTTCTATCTCAGATGCTACTCTGTTGTCAGTTAAGATGGCACTGAGGGATTTCAACACAGGCAGAGGACACTTTCCCTTTTTGACCATGTGGGGACTAGACCCAAAGATTTATAAAAGACAGATAATAAAATTTCAACTTCATTAGCAACAGCTGGATTTCAACGGAAGTTACTTTTCTGGTGCTGATGGAGCTGTAACGGGGAGGGGTACTTAGAATTCAGAGCCAGAGAGCCCTAGTGTGTTGTTATTGTTGTGTAACTATGGAGTTCGGAGGGGGGTTGCCTTCCTCTGAGGCTGAGAGAGTGTGACTTGCCCAAGATCACCTGGTGGGTTTCCATGGTTGAGTAGAGCTTCAAACTCTAGTCTTTCATAGTCCAACACTGTGCTGTCTTTCCAGACTTTAGTGTGAAAGAGTCCCAGATCTTATGAGATTGTTGTAGCAAAGGAGTCATATGCTCCTTGTAATCAGACCCAATCAACAGGTCTGGCCACAAAATTCTGGCCCAGGTGAAACTTCAAAACACCTTCCAAAGGCAGAACCCAGTTGTGTGGGTTACAGTAGCCCAACTGTGATTCAACAAGCCATGTTTTGATTAGAAACAATGGATGTGATTTTTATTGACCACTTTCCCATGTATTATGTAGAATAAAAAATAAACTTATGATGAGAAAGAAAACATCACCTTATTACTTGTTTTTGAATGCCTAGGTTGCAATCCTAGGTACAGACAGCTGGATCTAAAGCCCAGCCTAACTATGTACACTTTTTACTGACTGGAGTCAGAAGTCTTCTTCTTTTGTATATGAACTTTAAAAAGGAAAAAAACCACTTTGCATTTTTGAAAGTATAGCAATCTAGGTAGAGTGATATAATTAATAATCTTCCATGATGTTGTCAGAATAAATTGTTTGTGAATCAAGCATTACTCATTTAATGAGATTTGTGTTGAAGGTACGTGTGCACCTTATGTGTATTCATGTATTGCTATTTGGTTAATGAAATCTTTCAGTTCAAGGATTCCTGTAAGAATATATGTGGAACGAGCACAGCAGCAGGACAGGAAGGTGTGATTGATTTACGAAAGCTGCCACAGTTCCATTTTCTGGTTTTTCAAGCTGACAGACTAGAGTCTCCTCTGCAGAACTATCTTCCTTTTATGTGCACAATGAACACAATCATTTTGAGATTTCTGGACTCCAGCTAGGGGCTATCTTTTGTCTTTTTCAAATGGATATCTGAAGAAAGAATGTGAGCTCTGTAGTGTAGGTGTGTCAATCTAAAATGGGCTTTATATTTTATGTTATTATCAAGTGTTTCCTGAGTCAGCCATCCTCTGTTTGGTTGATGTAAACAAGGGCTTAATGTAATAAAGGCTGACCTTGTTCAGATGTGAGTCATGGGCTAGTTTGGGTTTCTGTATTTGCCCCCTCCATATTTTTCTTTTGCACATGAAGAGGGAAAATTGAATGCGCCCACTCTATCTAAAAGTGGTTGGTTTTTTTCCCTGACAAATAGGTGAGTACACTTGAATCCGTTAGGGCCACAATGATACGGATTCCAATCTACAGACTGAAATTTTGAGAGGGCCACCAGTTTTTCTGTTGCTGCTGCTGCCACAAAATTTCAGTAACAAGAGTAACAGCTCTCCATGGTAATAGGGAGATAACTTCTGAGGCACATATGGGCAGGAAGAAGGAAGCACAGTTCTGCAACAGGAGGTTTTACTGCATAGTGGATTTTTGTTGATTGTTTTGTTTTGTTATTGCTGATGCAGTTTGGCCAGTCTCTGTAGCAGCAATAGTAGGGTGGAACAGATGGACTGGCAGAACATTATCTGGTGGGCTATCTGTTGCCCACCTCAGTTCTAATGGGAGAAGGGGGACACTAAGGTACTGAGATAGATGCTTGGTTGAACCTAAGTCCTGTTGAAATAATTTGAAGAAATCATAACTTAGGGGTGCAAATCTTTATTTTATTGTCACTTGCAGAACGAATAATTTCAGAAATTTCTCATTGGGGTAGTTTATAAGAGTTTTTGCACATTGTTCAATGATTTTTCCACAATTGGTATTTTTGAAAACAACGTTTGGGCAAAAAGCCTTTAGTTTTGGTTCAGTAAGCTTTGTATGTTCTTTACAATCTAATTAACAATATAGCCAAGAACATTTTAATTTGTATGTTGCCTTGAGTCTCAATCTTGGAGGGAAGTTGGAGGAAAAAAAAGTTAACAACAACAATTTACACAAAACCAACATAACTGGGCAGTAAACAGTGTATTTTGATGAAAATGCACCACTGTTCTGTGAAGAAGTATTGGGTTTTGTGAGGGAGGGGGACATTTTTATACTCTTCAAGGCTTTTCTGCAAATGAATTTGTCATAAAAATGTCTTAACAGGTGAGAAAATCTTTTAGTTATTCATCATTTCTCAATGGGGTGTCTCAATGTGCTAATGCACTCTCTATTGTCAGATATTTTATAATTCTGAATGTACATTTGAATATACAAAAATATATCATCAAGAGGGAGACTTTGGGCAGGCAGCTAATCATAAAACTTCAGCATCAATAGTACATCTCCTCCTTTCCTTGAGACCAGAGAGTTTGAAAAATCTTTATTAGGCACTCCCTCTGGCTCCAGTGGATTCTTTCATTTATGTAGCCAAATAATGCGAACCGTAATCAATATCTAATAATAATAATGAAAAGATTGCCTTACTCAAAATGATGCCAGAAGTCAGGTAAATTAGTCGGTTAGCTGACATTATTCTCTAAAAGTCAAATTTATACATGTCTACTCAGAAGTAAATCTAGTTATCTTTGGTTTGACTTTTCTGCATATAGCAGGAATGGACAACTGCTGAATTTTGGATGGTTTTGACAACTATTTGGTGATTTTTTACATATTTGTCAATATATTTCTCCTGGCCTGGAAGCCTTCAGATGCTGACCTATGGCAAACCTTGGCAGTCTATTCCCTTGCTTAGACACCTAGGTTCAATCACACATAAGTGCACCAATGTTCTATTGCGCCAATGAAAAGACCTGATGCCAGAGAGAAACACTCAGTGTATCTGCTGGGGCTGCTCTGACTACCTGATGGGAATGCTTTAGCTGGAGATCCTGCACTGAACAGGGGGTTGAACCTGATGACCCTTCTAGCTCTATGATTCTATGATTTTAATAGAAGGCAATAAGGCCACATACAATAACCACACCTGTGACTCTTCCATTTTGCTGGTCTCAGAGACTTAGAGGTCACTTGTAAGCACAACCATATTATGGATGTTCAATCATGTTTAGTAATGAGACACATTAACCAGTGGCTGGCATGTGGCTTTGTTTCCATAGCATTCAAATAATTCCTTTTGGTAGGTGGAAACAGTGGAGGAAACAGTGTGATAGCTACTAATCAATGTGACAAGCTGCTCTACACAGATAATTCACTTCATAGGACAGCTACCATAGGGGCTCAACTGAAGCACTCTCCATGTGATGCTCATTTTGCATGAATCAGCTATTAGGCCACAGTCCTACAGAGGATGATTCTTGAAGAAAGTTGTATTGAATTAAATGTTATCATAGCACCATTTGTCTTTTTGCTTCAACAGACTGACTTAGCTACTGTTTCATAATTAATTAGAAAATCCCAGTTATTCACATACTAGATATAAGCATCACAATTTAAACTGCATTTATAATAGAAAGTCATAACTTGCTCAATATTCTGCGTGATTCTTGGGAGTTGTAGTATAATAAATTGACTTCTGCTGTGCAGAGTTCATGCTAAGGTAGAGAGTAGATACTTATGCCCCAGCAGTGACATAGGGTCACCTTTACCATTATCTTTGTGTTAGAGATTATGCTATGACATTCATACCTTGTATGTGAGTGTCCCTGGGGAAGCTGATTGTCTGTTATATGAACAGATTGCTGGACAAGAGAGACACTTGGTCTGATCGAACACAGTTTTCTTGTGTTCTTGGTCTAATTCAACACAGTTTTCTTGTGCTCTTGAACATGGTAAAGGGTGTGCAGAGGCACAATGTGGGTACACTCTAGAATTGTGGACTCCACTAACATGACCTAGGTGCAAAATAGTGGCCCAAAAGGTAGACACAAGGTAAGAATTAAGGACAGAATGTTTGTAAGCACAAACCTGCCACAAGATCAAAATCTGTTCTTGATCTCCCCAAAGCTTTCTTTGTTTCAGCAGCCCTAACTGTAGTGGTGATGGTGGTAGTGGTTTTGGTTGTTGCCTAAATACCCTAAAGCATCAGATCCCATCTGATCTTGAAAGCTAAACAGGATCAGCCCTGATGTACATTATGAGAGGGCATCAACAAACACCAGATGCTGTAGGCGATATTTCAGAGGAAGGAACTGGCAAAACCACCTCTGAATATTCCTTGCATAAGAAATTCATGGGGCTGCCATAAGTCAACAAGCAACTTGAAGGCACATACAAACTGTCAAGACACCTGACAGGCAGGAAACTGTGTCCTCCTATTGCAAATCTCCCAGAGATACCCTAGGACATGTTTGGTTACTTTCTGCACATTCCTCCCATAGACTTTCCTATGACACTTTCTGTAATAATCGTGCATATATATCCAACTAAAAATCCCAGTTTATTTATGAAATTCTGATGAGCACATCACTCTGTCAGTTATTTTTGTCAAATAGTTCTGGAAGACCTCAGTTACTCTGTTGTTAGGAATTCCTGACATTAATTCTAAACATAGCTTCGACATCGCTGAACTTCTGAAATCTTCCAGTACCAGTAAAATCCAGAGTCTGGAATACCCTGACTTTTGGAAGAACTCTGTGCTTTGTTCTGCTTTCCATTTGCTAAATCCCCAAAGACAAAAGCTTGCGTACTGTTCAGAATACCAGATATAATTTCTGGCCTACTTTTCATAATTATATAATGTATCACACAGATTAACATTTTAAGAAAAGCACTTCCCTTGAACAGTTTTAAACACAGGATTTAGGTTCTAGTAAGAAACTTCATTTGCACGTGAGTTCAGTTGTTACATGTCAAACACGCAAAGCAAATCATTATACAGTTGGTTGGTCTAACAACCTTTATGTTGAAGTAGAGGCTCATTTTATAGTGAGGACTGCCTCTGTCCCCCAGAACAGGGTGAAGTACAGCTGCATTTAAAATCTGGCAGGCCACCAGGTAAGAGAGTTTTATGCCAATTTGTTTCTGAACACAGTAATGAGAACTGCATCTGCAACCCCATTTGCAATCATCATCAGTGAATAATAACAACTTGTTTTATTAGGCCTTGGGAAAGAATTTTGTCTCATGTTAAGTAATGAGAAGTTTTCCCCATCCCCTCTATAGAGTATGGCAAAGCTTCTTTAGATTTGTTACCTTAAATAGAAATGCCAAAAAGGATAGATAAAGGAATAATCACTGCTTCAACAATGTATTTTCAAATAGGCCTGTAGCCTTCCTGTCTTGTGTCACAAAAACTGTTCCTTCTAACACAGTTACATTAATCACTATCATTCCTACCATCTGTTTGTGCCCAATGATAACAGGAATTATATAGGCTAAAGTATACAAAAAATGACTTAGAGAAACTGAGGGAGGACTAATGTTGGTTTGAACAAGCACTCACCTTTCAAAGAACATCAGGAAGTAGCAACACTTATTAGCATCAGGAGATTGATGATGCATTGTAATATGGTCCAGAAGACCAAACCATCCACCTGTCCCACCTTGGTAGGGACAGTCTTGATTAATCATCTGTGATCCCACTATTTCAGCTGCATTTAAAATGCTCCAGTTAGTCTCATCCTCCTCTCACTTTCCTTCCTTTATCTTCAGCTTACTTCAGTTGTTGCAAAACAAGTTCAAAGTACAAAAGTAGTATGCAACTCCGCAGGGAAAGAGGAGAAGTGGAAATGGAATCAGGCCCTTCTCGGCAGGCTCTGGTAAAAGCAAACTGCTGCAGCCCCTCCTAGCTTGTGTGTTCCTCAATAACCTTTGCTTTCTTGTCTACACTCTGAAGTTCCTTGGCCATGTTTTTCCTGATTTTCATCTGGGAAATGCTGGAGGATATAGAAGAAGTAATAATAATAATAATAATAACAACAACAACAACAACAACAATAATAATTTGTATCCCACCTCTCCCCATGGATCGAGGCGACGAACAACAATAATACATTAAATACATTAAAAACATTTAAAACATACCCAATCCTCCCCACTCACCAACCCATTTAAAACCAACCCCCTAAAACACACAACAATTAATAATTAAGAACAATCAACTGACTATTAAAAGAACAGCAAGACAGTTGGTGGGAGGCAGTGGAGTACTAGTCTGGGAAGGCCTGTCAGAAGAGAGCAGTCTTGACTGCTTTTTTAAAGCAGTCAAGACTGGTAGTATGCCAGGTCTCCTCCGGCAGGCCATTCCATAACTTGGGAGCAATAGAAGAGAAGGTCCTCTGGGTAACTGCAGCCAACCTAGTTCTGACTGGCTGCAGTAAATTCCTCCCAGAGGACCTTAGTGTGCGGGGCAGATTATATGGGAGAAGGTGATCCCGCAGGTAGGCTGGTCCCAAGTCATAAAGAGCTTTAAAGGTAATAACCAACACCTTGTACTGTGCCCGGAAACTAATAGGCAGCCAATGTAATGACTTCAGAATTAGTGTTATGTGGTCAGTTTTAGGTCTACCAGTGACCAACCTGGCTGCCATATTCTGAACTAATTGAAGTTTCTGGACTAAGCACATGGGTAGCCCTATGTAGAGCACATTGCAGAAGTCAAGCCGTTAAGTTACCAGCACACGCACCACTGTTTTTAGGTGTTCCAGCTCCAGGAAGGGGCGCAGCTGGTGTATCAGCCAAAGCTGATAGCAGGCACTCCTGGCCGCCGCATCTATTTGAGCTGTCATCTGAAGTGGCGAGTCCAGGAGCACCCCCAAGCTGCAGACACAGTCTTTCAGGGGAAGTGTGACCCTGTCTAGAACAGGTTGACAAGCCTCCATACCTGGGCTAGGGCCCTTAACAGTGAGTACCTCCATCTTATCTGGATTCAGCTTCAGTCTGTTTTTCCTCATCCAGTCCATTACTGCTTCAAGACATTCGTTCAGAGGCGAGATGCCACCCTTAGTTGATGCTATTACCTGAGGCATGGAGAGATATATCTAGGTGTCATCAGCATACTGATAGCATCTTGCTCCATGCCTCCTGATGATCTCTCCCAGCGGTTTCATGTAGATGTTAAATAGCATTGGGGACAGGACAGCACTCTGAGGGACGCCAGATTTAAGCTTCTTTTTCGAGGAGCAGCTGTCCCTAAGCATCACCATCTGGTATCTACCTGAGAGATTGGTATCACGGTTTTGATATGTCTGGTGAGAGCACTAGATATCCTTTTGATATCAAAAAATATGGCCTTTGCTTGACCTTTCTCTGCCACCCTACTCCACGTGTTTGCAGAGGTCCCCCCGACAAGCACGTAAGGGCACGGCCGTTAATGGTTGTACATTCCAAAACTCCAGGCAGGCAACTTAAGCCTCTATGTTGCTTTAGGGAAAAACCTCCCTGCAACCGGCTTTGCTCGGCGCACATCTACACAAAGCCACTCGGCCAAGAGCCGAGTCATTCCTTTATATTGGGCCATCAACGAACTGGCCACACTATTGTCATTAAGTACTAAGCCCATCATGCAAAACCTGGCCTTTTCCAGCTCCTTTGTCCAACTCCAAATTTCCTTTGTTCTCACTGAGCATAACATAGCCTGTAGGTAAAATCCAGCCTATAAAAAGTCCTCACTTTTGGGACTTCCTCGGACTACTTTGGACTTCCATCCTGCCTTGCTGCCGGTTGTCTAAGAAAACTTCCCTCAGCGAGCCCCGCTGAGCTTTCTCTCCCGGAACCCCGCTTCTCTCCAGGACTACAAGACCAGGTGTCGTATTACCCATTCCCGAAAACTCTCCACTTCTATTTCTCAGTTAGTTAGTATTTGTCCTGTCTTTCATGTTGCTTGTTCTTAATAAAATATTATTTGTTACTTTTAAAACCTTGTCTAGCCGCTCTCTGACCTGACGCTGTATACATAGGGTCGAAGATCCTTGCTAAAGTTACCCTGCCTCTCATTTAGCCAAGAGAGTGCTCAAGCTAAATTCCCCCAACTTGTGTTTTTATTTGGTAATTTGGGTGCCCCTCCTGAGACCCCCAACACACAGTGTAACAAGATAGGACCGGAACCACTTAAATGCAGTGCCCCCGATCCCCAGCCCTCTCAGGCATTCCAGAAGCATACCATGGTCTATGGTATTGAAAGCCACTGAGAGGTCCAAGAGTACCAGCAGGGTCACACTTCCCCTGTCGATACCTAGGCGAAGATCATCCACTAAGGCGACCATGGCAGTCTCAACTCCATATCCTGCCCTGAAGCCAGTCTGAAATGGGTCTAGATAATTTGTTTCATCCAAGACAGCTTGGAGCTGAAGACCAACAGCCCTCTCGATCACCTTGCTTAAAAATGGGAGATGGGTAGTGTTAGTAACAAGGTTATTGCTCCAGTTCTTTAAAAAATGGTGTTTTTTTATAAAAAAATATTGTTCCATTAACATGTAATAGTGATTCAAAAAACAAAGGCAAATATACACACCACATTGCTTTTTTTTTTTACTCTGAGCCTATCCATCCAGGAAGGGCTCTCGTTGAACCCTGAGTGACAAACTACCTGATTAGCATTTCCACAGCAGAGAACATATTTGGACAGCTATGATTTCCAAACGATTTTTCAGAATTCATCCAGTACGTAACAGGAATTCTTGTGCGCAGTCTGTCAACATACTAACAGCATACTAATGTAGCACAGAAGTCTGTAGCCAGAAAGTATTCTCTGTTGGCCACCTCATGAATTTCATTGGGTTGGAAGTATTCATTGTCACTCTAGACCATAAGCAGCTCACAAGGTCATTTTTTTCCAAAACTGGGAGTGTTTGGGGGTAAATATCCACAAATGCCTTCTAGAGGACACGGAGACAAGTTCACTTTGTTTTTTGCCAGGAAAGTAATTTTAACTAACAAGACAACCATATGTTTACTTCTGGGACCCTTCCTATTGTAAAGATAGCTTTTCATGGCCCTAAAAAGCCCAGTGGTCCAGGAAATATGGCAGAATTGCCCCACACACGTCCAAATGACATTTTGGGTTACACATTTCAAATTATTTTTGTGTGGATTTGTGGTGGGGAAGCAGCCCTCTTAAGGGCTCTGTGGGTGGTGGTGGGATAACACATGATCACCAACAGTTGCCTTCTCCCTTTTTTCAGATCAATTGGTATCACCATTTTTTAGTCTGATTGGAAGGGTGACTACTGCTGATGATGTTCTGACAAATGCAATCACTACATTCTTTAAAACGTTTAGTGTGAGCTTCTCTCAGGGATAGAAGGAAACTATATATACTCAGACATGGAAATTGTGGCATGAATGAGCCAGACTGTAAAAGGCCCTTGCTTTAAACTACCAGCTACCATCGGAGCTCACAATTCTGTCTTACTGCAGTCAAAATGTTGCCATATATCCAGGTTTACTGAAACATTCATAAGTCTCTCTCAGTCTCTCTCTCTCTGTATGTGCATTCAAGTTGCCTGTTGACTTTTGATGACCTCATGAATTTCATAGGGTTTTCTTAGACAGTAGTCCCCATTAAAAAAAAAAAAAAAGCTCACTGTAAGGTTGTACAAAAAAGACCTGTATTTTAATCCCTAAAAGGTATTCATTTGAATAAATAAGTACTAATCAAGAAGTATGTTTAGGATTAGGAACTTAATCTCTTTGAGGTTCAATTTACCCTTTTGTAAATGTCAATGAGTTCCTTGTCTTAGTTCTTTTAAAGCATTGTAGGTTTTAATTGAAGGGTACAGGTGAGCTCAGAACAGATCTTTTCACCTTTATAAAAGATATCTGGTTCATTCACTATAGGCTGAATGACTGCTGTTAAAATGCAGGGGGAGACAGGGAGAGAAAGTAAAAGATAGAATATCTCTTATACAGAGGGAGACAGGGGAAAAAAAGATGTCTCAGAGAGTTGAAGCATCTGAAATGGCTGATTCATTCTTCTTCTTCTTCTTCTTTTTGGTGATGGAGGAGGAAATTCTTCTACACAAGTCATTAAAAACTCTCATGTTATTTACAGCTTGATTACTTGTTTTAATGAAATGATAATAATATTATGCCTTTTGGAAGGAGTTGCAGATGAGTTAGTGTGTGTTTCTAGGACTTGTATGTCAAAATGACCATTTTATGAATGATTATCTCAAAACAAACATCACCCCCTTGGAAGTTCCATGGGTTACAAAGCTGTGAATGAAAACTGTTGCTTTGTTCTATTTGGGCAGTAGTACTTTTCCTGCACCCTAACAAATTGGTTTTTTGAGGGATGTCCTGCAAAATTTGTCCTCCCAAGCAAATTTTCAGCAGAGTGGTAGCCTGGCAAACAAATGGGAGATTGCCCCCTCTTCATTCTTTTGATGGAATATTGCTCATTTAATTTCACTCTAAAATCTTTCCCTTCCCTTACATGAACATGATGACATGCAGGGTAAGATGGGGGCATAATCCACAGAAAAATCTGAGAATGTCATGTTAGCTTCTATAAAACAGAGAGACATTGATGACCGTACAGGAGGCAAATTTGTGAGGCTAGGAAATAGTTAAGGAAGAAAGTGAAAAAGCAGATTGCAATTGAATAGTAACAAAAAGAAAAAGAATGACTGCAGATGATTTATCTAACTATAAAGAGGTGATGAAAACATCAAAATAGGTAAATATTTTCTGTGCTCTGGATCAATCATTAATTAAGCTGGAAACTGTAGTCAAGAAACCAGAGGAAGGCTAAGACTTGGAAAAGCAGCTGTGAAGGAACTAGATATGATCCTCAAGTGTAAAGGCAAACTCAGAATCATCTATGCTGTTGTATTTCTGATATTTATACCTGGTTGTGAAAGCTGAATAGTGAAAAAAGCTGACAGAAAGATCAAATCATTTGAAATGTGGTGCTGGAGGAGGGTTCTGCTGATATCATGAGCTGCCAAAAACCAAACCAAAGCAAAAGAAAAAACCCCAAATAAATAAATGGATGGAAGAGCAAATTAAGCCTGAACCCTCACTAGAAGCTAAATGACTAAATTGAGGCAATTGTACTTTGGGATAACACACCATGAAAAAGATGATAATGCTCTATAAAGTGGAAGGCAAAAGGAAATGAGAAAGATTACAGTTAGCCCTCTGTATCCATGGATTCTGTATCCGTGGATTCAACCAACCACGTATTGAAAATATTTTTTAAAAAATCCAAAAAGCAAACTTTGATTTTGCCCTTTTATATAAGGAATACTATTTTACTACATCATTGTAGCTAATGGGACTTGAGCATCCACAAGGTATCTATGGGGAGTCCTGGAGCCAAACCTTAGTGGGTACCGAAGTCCCACTATATCAAGGGCCTGTTGATAGATTAATTCAATAAAGGAAACAACAGCCCTGAGTCTGTAAGACTTGAGCAGGGCAGTTGATGACCTCTGGAGGTCTCCAACTCATAGAGTCACTATAAGTCAAAGCCAACTTGATGGCAAATAACAGTAACAAATTAAACAGTTATGGAACCTTGGGCACCAGTGTGCAAGTGGTTCTAAGAGGAAAGTAGAAGTTCAGGAAGCTTGCATGGCATGAAAGTTTGATTCTTATGTTGCATCTGAGAGGTGTAAAGCTCTCATTTTATCTCATACATGTAGAGCAGGGGTGGGACATGTAGCCTATCAGCTGAGACTCCCACTGAACCCCCAAAGCTTCCCAAAGACCCTCCAAATTTTTAAACAAAGAAATCATCTTTTGGGCAGGAAAAAAAGAATCTCCTTTCTGCATGAAAAACTTTTTTAAAGGGTTAAAAGAGTGTTGGGGGGGGTCCAACTTTGCAACAAGAAATTCCTCAGTCAGTGTCCTAAAAGTAACTAGGAGTGATACAGCACTCTGCGTTCTAGACTATTCCCAAGTCCCCAATGTACATACATGCTCATGGAGCTGAATACACTGTAGAAAGTGACAGTGGTTCTGTATGCCTCTTTTCTCGCTCCAGCACAGATGACTGGAAAGACTGGCTACCAGATGCAATGAAAAACAATGTATACACATCCATTGTTCTCAACATATAGAAGTTGGGATGGAGTACGCACTGATGTTTTCTCGTTCTCCCGTTGGCATAAACTCCTTTTTCTAAAGCCACAGCTTCTCCCGTTGTCTTGCTTGTCAGGAACACTGTGGTAGCCTTGAAAAATATGAATTTGAATTAGTAGATAACTTATAGGCTTTCCCCAAGGGCATTCCAATATGGATGAATTCAATTTGCTTCTTAGGCTGCTCTGAAAAGGAAGAATCACTTTTCTTCTTTTGACCAAATACTAAATGAATTCTAAATGCACTTGGGCTATTGGGATGCCGTGAAAGCAGTGAGGCTTCAGAAACACAAGCAGGTTTAATACGGCAGCTATTTTCATGCCTGGAGGGTGTGTATTTGTGTACATGTGCGAAGTCAAGCGTCTTACAATGTAATAAATCCTGTATGGTATGAATGGCAAATCTACCAGTTCACAGGCCAGATGCAGCCTTTGGAGTCTGTTTGTCCGGTCTGCAAACTTTCCTCTTTGCCCTGTCCCTGTGGATCATTTGGCCTGAAGTAAAACTTCCCATTGACTTGAACAGGAGGCTTTATTTCAAGCCTATTTGCTACATGGGGATGCCACATCAGGGGAATGGAAGGCTAAACTTTCTTGACTTAGCTGTGACATTGCTTAGAAAATCATGCCTTTCTATGTGAAAATTAGGGCTGAAATAGGCCTCCCCCCCCAAGCCTTGTTGCCATTTGAGGGGAAGAGGATCTTCATGTCCCTGGGGAAAGAGAATTGAGTAGGGGAGAGAGAGAGAGAGAGAGAGTCCATTCTCCTTACCACTTTGGCCTTCTCCAAGATTGGTATACATGGAGAAAGTTAGCTGCAAGTGAATGTAGCCCTCAGACTGAAAAAGGCCTACTTTGCTTATTTACTAAGAAACCAGTAAACACCAATGTGGGCCATTTCCACACTAGACTGTTATAGCATGATTATTCACTTTCAACATCCTATGGAATCCTGGAGTTTGCAGTTTAGGGAGGGGCCAGCTGGCCCCTCCCTAAATTGCAAAACCCAAGATTCCATAGGATGTTGAAAGCAGAATAATTACACTATAACAGTCTAGTGCGGAAATGGCCATGATGTAGTGGTTTGAGAGCTGGACTGCAGCTCTGGAAACCAGAGGTCAAATCCTCTCTTGGCCATAGAAACCCATTGAGTGGCCATAGGTTAATCATATTCTCTCCGTCTCAAAGGAAGGCACAGATAAACCTCCCCTGAACAAATCATGCCAAGACGACTCCATGACAGGTTTGCCTTAGGGTTGCCATAAGTTGGAAATAATTTGAAGGCACACAACAACAACAAACACAAATTTCATTAAGATGAGATGGAGAATTATCTTGATTAAGACATCCAAAAGGCAGGCAGGCACGAATGCATGCATGCATACACACATACATACATACACACCAAATATGCTAGCTTTCAAAGCACACTGGCAATTGAGGACTGATATTTTATGACCTACTTTTATTGTCTTTGTTTCTGTCACTTCTCTGCTTGTCTTTCTGCGTGTGTGTGGGTGAGGGGGAGATGGGTACTAATAATCTTGTATGCTTCACATGCTTTCTAAAACAATAAAAGAAAAAAAAAACATGCAGAGTTGCAACCTGGGATTACAACATCATTCCTGTGCCCTGCCCTACGTACCATCTTAGCTTGCTTAAGAAGTCAATGCACTTTGCACCCTGTCATCATTTTTGTTTTGTGGCTTCTGGTTGGTCCAATAAAGGCATCACCAGTATATCTTTGGCAGTATAGTTTCCTGATCAACATCCTGATTTATTTTTTTTATTTTTTTTTTACTTCTTGATCTGAAAAAGAGAAGAATCTCAGGTCTTGTAAGGGGGTCTTCTCAGTTTGAGAGGACCTTTATAATCCCCAGTAGTGCATTTCCGGACCTAAACCTGGCAAGCTTTAATTGAAATCTCTGCCTTCAGACATATGCATCATGCATCCTAGTAATAGGCTTGTTTTAAGATTTTCCAGAGACAGCACTCTATTTTGCATATGATGAGTCAAGATTTATAGCTGAGTTTCTGCTCAAACTATGGTAGAGTCAATCAGCCTCTTTAATTGGTTGCGCAAGCCCGCAGCGGTTGCATGGCTCCAGATATGTTTATTGATCCCAGTGATTCAGAGGTTTTGCTTCCAGGCACACGTCAGCACATTTAGCAGCTTGGCACAGCAGTTCAAGGATCAATCTGCATTTTTTCCTCCTGATCCATTTTAATTGTGATATCAAAGATGAAGTAATCTTCAGTTAGGTTAAGAAGCAGATTTAGAGCTGGGATAAAATGATACGGTAAAAGCAAGAGGTATTCGACATGGAGATTTAATCCTATCCAATGACCTGGTAGAGAGCAGCCAGCACAATGCTGAGATCATTTTAAGCTCTCATTCTAGAAAGCAAATCAATCAATAAAAGCAGTTTGTTCCTCACACTCTTCTCACTTGGTGGCATTGGGGAACAGAAAGGCAAACTGCCTCCACTTCAGGAGAGTAGAAACTGTGGGATGTGATGGTTCCAGTTCAAAGTTTTTATTTTGACTTGCTGGCATTGATCCAACGTGCTGATCTTTCTTGCAGAAGTATGCCTGGTTTTGATCTGACTGGCCAGAGGTCAGTACCCTGTAGGTATCCTTTGACTTGAAGTCTTTATACTAGGAAAGGTGGGGAGATTCCATTTGGTCTGTATTTTTAAATAAAGCAACATAATTTGCCCTTTCTGGCTTCATATGTGGTGTAGGGATTAGATTGTTGGACTGGGACTTTGGAGAACAAAATTCTGCTAAGCTACCCACTGCATGACTTTGAGCCTCTCTGTCTCTATCTCTGTCTGTCTGTCTTTCTCTCTCCTCCTCCTCCTCCTCTTCCCTGTTTCATTCTCTCTCTCAACCTGAGTAACTTTACTGTGTTGCTGTGAAAACAAGGTGGGGAGCATAAAGCCTTTGTATGCCACTTTGGACAGATTGCAAGAGAGGCAGAATATAAATGTAAACAAACAATAGCAGAAGCAACTATTGTTCTTTGGACTGTATATTTTTCTGGAGTTTGCAATGCAGTTTTTGGCTCCAAGGTTGTGTATATAAATGCACATATCAAGAAAATGTCTTCAAAATATTCTTATTGATTTAAATTATTTTAAACTGTTTTAATTTGGTTTTATTGTATAAACCCAAATTATTCCTTGGATACAGGATGCCATGTAAATATTATAATAAATAAAATAAATATTAACAGTTATGTAAAAATATGCATCTAACATACAAAATGTATGTGCCAAGCACATAGCATATTTCAAATGCATATTTTTATGCATTTTTTTAAAAAATGCCTGATGTGGAACTTGGATGTAGTAGACTTATCAATGAATGCATGCAAAATATATATGAACCAAAAATGGATTCAGTCATCCCTACTGCATACTGATTTCCTGTTCAAAAAGGTCAAAAGTAAACAGGCTGAAAGCATGGTTTAGGGAAAGAACGTTGTTTTGTTTTGTTTTGTAAGACAGAGTAAGTCACACAGTATTTCCCCAAAATGCATGTTTACTCTTCCCCCCACCCCCGGGCCACTAAGCATCATTTTCTTATACGCACACAACTGTTGAACATGATGATCGATCAACATGCGTTAGATACTCAAAGCTGAGTACAGATTGTCCTATTCAGTGGTTGCGTTGGAAGATGTCACCCTTACTGGATACTGAATCCTGTATCTAGTTTTGATTGAAATAGAAGGTGGAGTTACATTGTCTCAAGTTGAAACTGAGTTGCTTAAATTACATCCTATCTTTACTTTAATTTGCTACTCTTAAGGGGTTGATTTTAGAGAATGGAAGATGATAAGAAGACTCATATGTTTATTGCTTATGTATTAACTTCTTTTTATTAAAATAAATTTTATAGCGTATATGTACATGTTTCACTCAAATGCTGCTGGAATCTTGGATGCTACTGTAGAGAAAGAATGTTTTGTTTAGAATAAACAACACAGAGAGGCCAGACCTGTTCTTGATGACTGCTTGTGGGGATAGGGGGTCTTGACCTCCAGTAAGACTTACTAGCAGTACTCAGAACTGTGATATATAACTCCAAGGGGAATAGAAGGGTTATTGTACAGTAAGTATAGCTAAGCCTCAGTTTATCCCAGCATGACTTTGCAGAAGGTAAGGGCATGAGTAACTTGCTTTCTGGTGAGAACATCAAAGCTTATGTGCTCCCACTTTCAGCTTAGCTAAGTGGGATATGAGGAAGTGATTTTTTTTTTTAATTAATTGCCTGCTTTTTGCTATTCCCATAGATTCTAGGAGAAAGATATGGGTTTGCATTTGCACAGCAAGGCTTTCTTTGTACAGCTCCTTAGTAAGCTTTGAGCCAACACCCATGCTTTAGCCTCACTTCAGAGGAAATGCATGTACCAGCCAAAGAATCTGTTTTTGGTCATGAGGCAGTCTGGGTGGGATCCATTAATCAGAGATCTCCTTCCACTAATTGCTGTAAACAAACACTGGGTCTCTTTCAGCTAAAAAGCATGTAACTTTTCTCTGCTATAACTACTAGTGCATCCACTAATATTCCATAAAGACACCAGTGACTTGTGTCAGTCTTGGTATCAAACAGCTCCCTAGCAAGGCTTGCAGTAGCTTTGTTCCCAATCCAAACACTTCTTCTTGGTTTATTATAAAGAAATCGGACCAAATAAATGCCTGTATGCTGTTCACACTGTACATGTACATGTTAAGCATGAATTTTTGTACCCAAGTGCAAGTGTAAACTGGAAACCTTGACAAGAGGGTAGGGAAGTCTCATAGAAACCCAAATCACCTTTTATTGCCACATTTGTCTTTTTCAGTGGGTTTAGATGAAGGATTCTGTCACTGTACTAGAGAGATTTCATGCTTACCCAACCCTGTGATGCTATGGATTTCATAGTGCTGCTTTAAAACCTGCATTTGAAGAATGGCTATATTTTAAAAAGAAAGAAATCAAACCTACCTGGGCAATGAGGTGCTTAAATGCACAGGCTAGCAATACTATCTGAAAGTGTTTTATAAATTTTAATCAACAAGTCCATTCTACCCAAATCAGAAGCAAATCTTACAATTCTGCAAAAATCCCAACCCTCTTATATTAACATAAATATCAGGTCAGTCTTCCCCAAGGAGCTATGTGAGACCCATGTTGGAGGTAGAAAAGAATAATCACAGAACTGAAAGCAAAGATTAAAATGAACTTGATACATAGGCAAAGGAGACAAAACGCTGATTCAATGAGAACAAAACACATGAGCAGGTGTTTGGATAGCAGACAGGCAATATTTAAGTGATCTTGTGGCAGCCCAACAGTGAAATGAGGTCATGCTGCACACAAGCGCTATCTGACAGGGGATAAGGGGACTTTAAAGATAAAGGTGTACTGAAAAACAAAGGCGACAGCACAATGGAAAGGGGTTGACTGGCACAATTGCAATGATTGATGAATGTGAATGAATGGAAAAAGAGATAGAGGGAGAACAGGAAAAAAGTGGTTGTGGGAGAGGAAATGCATTAGTTCAGTTTGTCCTGAAAATGAGCTTTTCCCAGAGAAAGATGATCTCACAGTCTGAAATGTTCTGAAGGGCTTCTGAATGGTGATAAAGAATTCCAAACCTTCACTAAGAATCTCAGGTTTGCTGAATCTGTGAGAATTTAAGCACTGAGAAATTGTCCTGAGAGCCCCTCATGGAAACTCCTAGTTGAAGGCATTGTTATTGTTGTGTGCTGTCAGATCTGACTCAACTTATAGGGGTTCTATGAATGAAAGACCCCCATGAATTTCAGATATCAATAGCTGTGTTGAGGTTTTGCAAAAACCATGTCTATGGCTTTCTTTATTGAATCAATCCATCTGTAAGGTCTTTCTCTTTTCCTACTTTTCTTCCACTTTTGTCATCTTTTCCAATGAGTCATGTCATCTGTCCAAAGTATGATAGCCTCAATTATCAGTAAAGGCATTGCCAGGATCAACAGATGTGCATATGTTTTGATAACGCTTTTCAGCTAATACTAAAACAACAGTACAAAATTCTGTGCCAGGTATTCCACAGATCTGCATGAAGTAAACAGTCTTGTTTTTCCCTTAAGTAACACAAGTGGCAGGCTAGACACGGTATGATGATATCTGTTTGGGCTACAGAATAAGTAACAGCTGGAGATTATATTAATAGGGAAATCCACATCCTAGTCCTACAGTGTTATAATCCCAGTCAGGGCTGGCCCTACCATTAGACAGGGTGAGGTGCCTGCTTCAGGCAGCAGATGTGGGGTGTCATGTAAGGCAGCATGTTACTTATTTAATTTGTTGTTGTTTACAGGCAGGGAGAGGAAGAGTGTGTATGCCTCATGTATCAAAAACATTGGGTTGTCTTTGGGTTCAATGCACCGAATGTGTGATGTAGTGAAATTTACTACTCCAGCTCAGGAAGCAGACTTTTGCTGGATTCAATTTGTCCCTCATGCCTTAACATTTCTCTCCCCGCTCCCTCCTTCACTCCCTCATACACAGATTGAGAGGTTCTTATTTATTTATATATGTCATGTCTAATTTGTCTCTGAATCTTGGAAATCCATGTTTTGACTAACAAAAGGTATGCTTTGGACAATATTTTCCTGATCCTGCACCCAACATCTGTCCACATGGACAGAGTTAATTGGTTTCTTCTAAAGCATTATTGATAGTAGCTTCCCAGGGCTGAAGGTTCTATTTTTTTTTTCTGGGAAGACAGCCTTTGAGGGCAGGTGGGTGGGTGAGATACAGTTCATGGCATTGGGAATGCAAAAGGGGGCTGACTGGCCACAGTTCAGGTGGACTGGGTAATAACAGTACACTTGTAGTACATTTTTTCCTCATAGCTATATAGAAGAGGTAGGAATTTGGAGGAGAAACAGCTTTTCTCTCCATTAGTAGCAGTAGAGAATAATCAGCCATGTGTGCTGAGGCAAAATAAAAGGATATGACTGCTCTTTTTTTTTCCTCTTTCTTTCCTTTTTGGTTGGGTTTCTCCTGTCTGATGAATGGAGGAGCAGCTGAGGCAAGAAAAGATAGGACATGAGGGTACACTTTGTTTAGAACAGCAAACACCCATAAGTGGCTTTGAGCATTTGGGATTGACTGTGGCAGAAACAGGACAGCTGGCAAAGCATGTTCTGTAATTGGATGGACACAGGTGTCTGTTTTCTTAAACCAGAGCTAACTTCCCTTCATTTCCCCAGACAAGGCAAGCTTACCTTTTATAAAACAAACATGCACACCATCTGCCATGACAGAGAAAGTCTGCTGTCCACAAATGCTCCTAAATCAGGCTGGTGACACACAGTGTTGTGAAAAGAAAGGGTTGAAAGTGGTTGCAATGCACATTGCCTCCAATTATGTGTACATACCTTTTGTCCCTATGTAGCCTTCAGCCAAACAAGTTTTCTAAGATTTAACTACAGTGTACCCTGCCACCCTAGCAGCTCATTTGCTTCCGTCTCTTCAATGAGCTTGTGATTAATAAGCCTGCCAGGAAGCACATGCTTTGCTGTCATCATGCCTGCTGGGTCTGAAGGCTCCCTCTGTTGTCCTGTCTAGAGATACACACTGCAGTCTTCTCTACGTAAGACAGTCCTGAAATACCTGTAACCTTATTTATTTTCAAAATTCAAACTTACTCTAAAATTACTGTACTTTAGAAATGTGTAGAAGGCAGAGACTTTTTGTCCCCCCCATTTTTTTCATGAGGAGATGGAGTAGGAAAGGCATGGAAACAAATATGAAGGAATTGTTGCGATTTGCCATCAAGTTGAGTCGATGTATGATGAGCTTATAAATGAAAGACCTCTAGAAGATTCTAACATCCCTGCTCAGTCTTGTAGACTCAAGGCCATGGCTTCTCTCATTGAGTCTATCTACCTATAATACAATCTTCATCTTTTCCTACTGTCTTCCACTTTACCCAGCATTATCATCTTTTCCAGAGAGTCATGTTGTCTCATGATATGTCCAAAGTATGACAGCCTCAGTTTAGTCATCGTAGCTTCTAATGAGAGGTCAGTCTGATATATTCTAGGGTCCAGTCATTTGTCTTTTTAGCAGTCCATAGTATGCATAGACTGCTCTTCCATCACCACATTTCAAATGCATTGATTTTCTTCTTGTCAGCTTTCTTCACTGCCCAGCTTTCACATCCATACATAGAAATCAGAAATACTATGACATGGATGATTCTGACTTTGATATCTATTGATATATCTTTAGCCTTGAGGGTCTTATCTTGTTCCTCCACAGCTGCTTTCCTCGATTTCTTGACCATAATCTTCATTTTGATTAATAACTGAGCCTAGGTATACAAAATCTTTATTTTGATGTCTTTATTTCCTACTTCGAACCTGTTTTCTTAATGTTCAGTTGTAACCCTGCTTTTGCACTTTCTTCCTTAACTTTTATCAATAGTCATTCTAAGGTTTTGCTGTTTCCTGCAAGTAACAGGGTATCATTTGCACATTTTAAATTGTTGATGTCCCTTTCCCCAGTTTTCACATGTCCTTCTTCTGAGTCTAATCCTGCTTTCCACATAGTATTTTCTGTATATCAATTAAAGAGACAGGTTTATAAAATGTAGCCTTATCTGACCCCCTTGCCAATACTAAATTATTCTCTTTTTCCATATTGAGTCCTGACAGTGACCTCTCATCCAGAGTAGATATTACATATAACAACAAATGTTGTGGCACAACCATTACTTTTAGAGCATACCATAATTTCTCATGATCTATACAATCAAAGCCTTTGCTGTAATCTATAAAGTATTTCTTGATTTTCTTCTGAAATTTTTTGGTGATTTCTAGATTTCCTATGATGATCTAGAAGAAGGAATCCTGATAGGAAATCTAGACAAGTTCCCAAGCCTACCAGAGTTCATGTTCCTGCAGTTCCCTGATTCAGTGCTTTCAGGAGGGTTTGGCAAAATAAACTATAGGCAAATGAGGCATTTCTTCTGGATAGAGTCACTTCATGGAGCAAGAGAAGAAGCGTATGAGCTAGCTGCTTAAGCAGGTTCTCTCACTGTGATTACTAAAAATGAGAACACAAAAGATTCTACCTGAATGAGGTGGAAAGAGGCTTTGGGTAACCCCTACCTCAGTAAACAGGATAGTGCCTATGTGGGTGCAGCTCAGACATTAGGAGTAGCAGTACCTAAAAACCAGTTGCAGAACATTACAGCTTCCTTAGACATACAATACAGGATTTAAAGGTCACAATCCTAGAACAAGGAGATTACAAAGGAAGATAAGAAAGAGAAACAGCTGAATTAAATTATATTTACAAATGCCAATCCATTAGCAGAAGTATGAACAAAGACAACGGCTTTATGGCACACTACATGTATTAATATAAGAATCCTTATTACTGCCCATGTAAAAAAAGGAATCTTGTCAGAAAAGGTTTGGAATTCTGGCTTCATGAGGGGCTCTCTCTCATTATTTGGGTAATTTAGCTGATTGAGTATAGTCTCCAGAGTTAAGAATGTGTTGGTTTTAAGTTGCCATGATGGAAGAGGTCTGGGAAATGTTTCTGATTTTATTCTATCTATCTATCTATCTATCTATCTATCTATCTATAATATGTATGTGAAGAGACTTT
Source organism: Ctenosaura bakeri (assembly GCA_948474755.1). NCBI lineage: Eukaryota > Metazoa > Chordata > Lepidosauria > Squamata > Iguanidae > Ctenosaura > Ctenosaura bakeri. The sequence continues at coordinate 170,567 of CAOLHI010002595.1, forward strand.
GCTGATGATTAAATATTATTGTTTAATTTAATTTAACTTAACTTATGTCTTACCTTTTCCCTAGCCCTGCAACTCAGTATTGTTTTACTTGTTTACAAACTAAGCATGAACTTCAATTACATTCATTAGATTCTTTCTTGTATAAATTAATATTATTATGAATGTGAAATAACATGGCACAAAAATGAGGCCAATCTCTGGCATGCTGACAGAAAAAAATTGCCAGTTCTCCATATCAGATAGTTTGATAAGCACTGATTAACAGTGTCTGAAGTACCTAGGAAAGAATGGTCAAAAATGGAAAAATCAATTTAAGGGAAGCTACTACCACCTAAATAATTCAGTGTCTTCTACTTAGAACTGTATGATATCCTTCCAGAACTTTTTGGAAAATATTTTCTACCTATCCCCTCTTTTTCTTTTTCTTTTGTCTAGGTAGAAGCTGTAAAAACCATTTCTGGAGAAGAAGGTGCTGGTGGAAAAATAATAAGTTATCCTTGTCTGTCATTTCATTTTTCCAACTGATTTTAAAATGTCCCAGTTTCTCTCTCTTCCTCTCACATTCTCCCTTGGTCCGTGGCTTACTTTAATTTCTGCAAACTGAGAAGAAAGTCCTTCTTGGTGCAGCACAAAAACTCTAAAATTCACTAATGCAAGATGTAATCATGGCCACCACCATCATTTCAAAGGGGTATTAGACTAATTCATGGCTACTAGTTATTACGCTCCCGATTACTCTGTCATCCCACTTTTCAGCTGTTTTTTAAATGTTTCATTTCCCTTCTCCTCGTCCCAGTTTCTACCTTTGTCTTCATCTTACTTCAACTGCTGAAAAGTGAATTCAAAATGAAAAAGTAGTTTGAACTCAACTCAGAGGAGAGGAAGGAGAGGAAAGAAGGAGTAGAATCTTGCCCTTCCCAGCAGGCTTAGGCAAAAAGCAAACAAATGCTGTCTTTTTAGCTAGTGTGTCCTCCCTTATTTATAATTTTTGCCATATTGAATACACTATGATGTTGTTTGGCCATATGTGTCCTGGTTTTTACCCTCAGAGTGTAGAAGGTTATATCATTATAGTTATATATCACTTCATGTAATTACCAGGGAATGTGAACAGGAAGGTGCTATTGCTCTCATGTCCTTCCTATGACTATCCTGTAGGAATCTCGTCAGCCTCTATTTGAACAGAATACTGGATTAGGTAGGCCAAGGGCCTGATGTAGAATGACTTTTCTTATGTCTTTTTTTCCTTAAGTTGAGAAACTATCTCCCCGCACACTAAAAGCCCCTGCCAGTATAGTTAATAGCCAGGATTATTGGAATTGTAGTCCAACATCTACTGTCCACAGCTTCTCTGCCCTGTTTAGGTGCTCTTAATTCCATGAGTGGTAAGAAGACCAGAGATCCATCCTATGCAGATCATTTAGAAAGACCAGCTTATTTTCTCTAATGTAACTTAAATCCAAGAAAACACGCTCAGGACTTCACTGGGCATTTCATTCCAGTTCTAGACAGTACTGACACCTTATGCTATACTATTTATTTAGAAAAGTTCAAACAGAATCTTTAGGAAGCAAGCAGAACTTCCCCAAACAGCCAGCTGAATGATTAATTTTGCTTTGAGTTCCCAAATAAACTAATGGTACAAAGTATTTCTCAGTTTTAACCAGTCCTAGTAAAAATTCTGACCTCTTTCTCCATCTCACCCTACTATTCCCAGTTTCTCTGCCCTTCCATCAATTTACACTTATCACCTTCCAAAGTGAGGAAATACAGATTTCTGGTTTTCAAGGAACATTAATATTCTCTTGTTTAAGTCTCTAATCACCCATTAGCTAACTGGTGATAGCCCTTTTCACTGTAATGAAGATCTACAAACTCAAAACAACAAATTATTCTAGATGCAATGATTCTGCTGCAATTATCATGACAAAACAATAAAAAGTACTGTATGACAATCAACTGCTGGAAAGTTATCCCTCCTGTTCAGAGCAGTGTTCTGTCTTATGCAGCTCTCTCATCTACCTAGTGAAGTCTGGCTTTCCATAAATCCAATTTTAATTATTCTTGTAATAAGGAGAAACCCCTTAGAGCAAGCAAACATACAGGGCTCTTGAGAACACTGATGAAAAGCAGAGCTATGCATCTCTGAAAAAATATTAGTGATATACAAACCAAAAGGAATGCATTTCTTTCTGTGCAAGAAAAAATAATATTAAAAATAGTTTTCAAATGACATGTCAGCATTTTCAGAACACAGTGATGTTGTCTCTACTTCATGAAGTGCACCTGCTCATCATACGGGGGCAGGACTAAGACAGGGCTGCTGCTTGTTTGCCTCTTGTCCATCATGAAAAAAAAATAGATTAGATTATGGCAAAAGGTGGACTTATGGGTCCTCTTTCCAGGTACTAGATAAGCTGACAACTCTAGACTATAAAACAATAGTTTTTGGTGTTCAGAGATACCCTGCTAGGTCATTCATTGGCTCTTGAAATATCTGTCTCTTAGGCCATTTGCACACTAGACAGTTATAGTGCTATTATTCCACTTTCAACATCCTATGGAATTCTAGGATTTGCAGTTTAGGAAGGGGCCTCAAAGGTCTGTGTCTCTACTGTCACTGTGCTGTCACTCAAAGGCCCATCCCTAAAATGCAAAGCCCAGGATTCCATAGGATGTTGAAAGTGGAATAATAGTACTGTAACAGTCTAGTGCAGAAATGGCCTTAGTCTAAGATCTGAGATTTTCATTAGGCTGAATTCTGGTCTTGTTAAGAAATTTTGTTTCTGTATTTCTTGCTGTAGAAGTCACAACCAGAGTCAAGAGAGTGCTCAGTGAACAACAGAAGTCTTGCTGGTCAACTGTTTCCAGCCACAAACTCTTTCGGTTGCCTGAGGTAGCCTAGTTCTCATGGCCTCAACATTCTCCTCTCCCCAAAACAGCAACATGAAGGCAATGATAGTGACCTACATTGTAAGTTCTATTTCAAAGTAAGGAACTGGCAAAACCACCAGTGAATTTTCCTTGTCTAAGAAAATGCCATGAAATTCATGGGGTCATCATAAGTTGACAGGATACTTGAAGGCACCTACATCCACACATATTGTAGGTCAATTTAGAGAATATAATGTATAGTAATGAAACATACGCAAATTACTTTAACCTGTTAATGATGATTAACATGCCCTGTCTCAAACTTAGGGTTTTATAACTAGAGAGTAAGAGCCAGCATGGTGTTGTGGTTTGAGCAATGCACTATGACTCTGGAGAGCAGGGTTCAGCTCCCTACTTGGCTATGGAAACCCACTAGATGATCTTGGGTGCATCACACACTCTCAGCCCCAGAAAATCCTGTGATGGGTTCACCTTAGGGTTACCATAAATCAGAAACAACTTGAAGGCACACAACAACAACAGCAACAACCAGAGGGCAAGAGTGTTCTGTGCAAAGAAATAAAATTCATCTGAATGCAACTTGTTCATCACAGTGCTCCAGTGTGATAAGACAAACTGCCTCCTATGAAATCTTTTATTATTATTAATGGTATGTGTTAGATGGTGTTGTGTGTTAGATATCCCTCTTCTCATGGGACCCAAGGCAGATGATAATAACAGCACATAAAACAAGGACATTTAAAACTTAAAACAGGTTAATGAAAATCTAAAACAGCATTAAAAGCACCTCAGGAAGGGAAGAAGAATCCAGCAGTCACTTAGGATTAAAGGCCTCCTTCATAGCAATCCAATTTAAGTGCCACATAGTGCTATCTAAATAAAAGAGGTTTTTATCATTAACAGAAAGAGAACAGGGAGATCAGCTTGGAAACTACCATTTAAAGATGAAGACGACAGTTGCTAGGGGAGTTGGCTTGGCAATCCTAGCAGGAAAACATTGTGCTCAAGTTCAGCCCATTTTTGTCTGCCTATGTTCCTATGTCTTTATCAGCATCTTGCATGATAACTTTTAGGTAAATAGAGATGATGTCTGCATTGAAGATGTAAGAAACAGAAATAGTAGCTGAAACATGTAAGAAACCAAAACAGTAGCTACAAGTCAACTAATCAGACTTAGGGCTTATTGAGAAGGGAAAATAGCCTCTGAGATTAGTGAGAGTTTCTAGTTCTTTTTTTATTTGATTTTATCTGCATATTCCCATAATATCATCCAAACTCTTTCTTGAAATATCTCAGGTTCTCCTCTTTCTGAGCCTTCTTTCTTATTATTCTGGCATTAAAGTACTAAAGTGCTTGAGCAATATTATGCTAATTAAACACTAGGATGATTTTGTTTCGATGGAAATATTCCTCTGTCTGTTGCGTGATCTCTGTTCAGTCTGTGTCTTGTAATGCATCTGCATCAGACAGTTTAAGTGTTAAGATATCATTTTAACTTTCATGGCCGCATCTTACAGAATTCTGGGTTTTGTAGTTTGGTGAGATACCTAGAGTTTGCTACCGGAGCTGTATCTCTTAACTTTCTGAAGGTCATGGACTCTTCTCAGAATCTGATTAATGTTATAGACCTCATCCCCAGAAAAAAAAGTGGTGTTTTTTTCTCCTGAAATGAAGTGAAGAAAAATATCCAGATCAGAGCCACTGAATCTCTGCATGGACCTCCTGAGGCCCCATGGAGCACAAGTTAAGATCCATTGTGCTAGGGAGTTCTAGTCCACTAATCTGAGCTATATTAGAGTCCTTCAGCAGAAAAGTCTAAGTACCTCACTAAACTACAAACCCCATCATTCTTAGGATGGTGCCATGACAGTTAAAGAGGCAGCAAACTCCTGCATCTGTGTAGTAAAAATACACTCTTAGAACTCCACATCGTCCTCTTGTGGTACCTCTCCCCACAATGCTGATGTTGGTTTGTTTGTTTATTTGAGCATTTATACACCACTTTTCAGCCAAAAAGGCTCCCAGAGTAGCTTACAAATTGTTAATTTGACAGTTTCATGCCCTCAGGCTTACAGTCTAAAAAAAAAATGACACACAGAAAAGGGTGTGGTGGGGGGAGAGGATTAAGTCTAGCAGATACTAGATGCTTCTCTCTCTCTCAGAGACCAGAACAAAGGCAGTTGGAATGAAGGGAGAGGTTCTCACCAGCTGTTGGGACCAACACACAATGGTGCTATGTCTGGCTGCTCTTCTCTCTCAGAGGCCAGAGCAGTCATAGTTTGTACGGAAGGAGAGCTTCTCACCAAATGGTTAGACCAAGGCATGATGGAGCTGTTTATATTGAAACAGCTGAACGATATACATGCTACTGAGTTATATGGGACATACTTTCAACTAAGTGTGTATAGAATTTCAGTCACAGAAGAAAAAGTTATTTGAGAACCTCTTGCACTCTGAATAGAAGTAAATGTTTAGCTGCTAAACATGAATTGGAATGCTATTGTGTGCTTTCAAATCATTTATGACTTATGGTAACCCTAAGGCGACCCTATCAGAGGGTTTTCTGGGGCTAAGAACGCGTGACACATTCGTCATCCAGTGGGTTTCCATGGCTGAGTGAGGAACTGAACCCTAGTCTCCAGAGTCATAGTCCAATGCTCAAACTACTACACCATGCTAATCCAGAGGAGAAAAAAAATTCTTTTAGACCAAATCAAATAGTAATAATTAGGTCTAAAAGAATGTGTGTGTTTTTAATTTTTCTTTATGAGTTTATGGTTCATTTAGCATAAGAAGATAGGTATGTTCTTGTGGATATTATTTCTTGCAATGGATTTTTTTTCCCCCTTGCTTGCTCTGCCAAAGGGAAAAATCTATATTTCTAATCAAATATGAGAAGATAATAAAGTTCAGTCTGCAATTTGTTCCTTGAGAATGCCACAGACACATCTTTAGAAGAACATATAAAAATTACCTCCCCTTTGGAAGTTGAATGGAAAATATAGGTGTGGCCTTGTTTCAGATAGTTAGGAGCAAGATGTATTAAGCAGGGAGAAGAAAGTTCTGTTTTTCACTTGAAGCTGGGCTACCCAAGATATTTGCTGCCTGAGGTGGAGCAGCCAGTGTTCCTTCTTGTGTGAGGTGCATACAATACCCAAGGCCTGCTAACTTATTGTTGGGAAATGTGAGAAATAGTACGGGATCTCTCAAGCAGAGTTATCAGATTGGCAGGGCAGAATCTAATAACCTGTCCTATTCCTATCCCACCTTCACTTGGTGTAGCAGAGAAAGAAAAAAGCTTAGTCTTTTTTGTAAAATTTATAAAAGTGGCTATACCTATAATGTTTGTCCATAATCAAATATACAATGTACCATACACACACATTTCAAATTCTCAGCCAGAGTGCTCTGGTATCTTGCCTAATTACATAGTCTCAGGATTCCATAGAAGACAGTCATGGAGATTCAAATGGAATCACTCTGTTATAATTATGTATTCCAAAAGGGAAAGGGAATACTGGCTTTTATTTTTAAACAACTCACTTCTTTGCAGATTTATTCCTTGAATTCATAAACAAATCAGAGGTTGAACTGAGTTCAGGAGTTGTAATCCCAGGAAAAATGATCTTATTTTAAGCCTTTCATTAAGTTAGCTTAGAGGGAACAGAGAGTCAGAAAAATCTTTGAGCACGGTGAGATAACTGATCTTTCTTGGTCTTGTTGAATGCCTGGTCTGTCCATTAAAACTGCTCTCAATATTGTATAGCTTCCGAAGCTGAAGTCAGAGCAGGGAATTCAGTACATTTAAACTATAAGACTCCCTTTTAAGAAATAGCTCATGTTTATGGCATAATGAAGGAGGAAGGCACACTTTAATTAATATTAACAATTGAAAGAAGATTAGAGCAAAAATCCTCTATTAGCAGTTTCCCTAATCCACCTATAATTGTGTACCAAACTGTCAACAAAGCACTTAAAATCTTGAAAAGCTTTAGTAAGAGCCAGAAGGCAGTTGTCTGCTCTAGCATCTCAGAGGAATTCATGGGGATGCTGTCAAGTTACCAGCCATTATTTCTTTCCCCATAACATAGTCCAAATGGCTTGGCTTTTAGTCCCTCACAATAGAATATACTTTAAAGTTCCACTTGCAATACAATGTAATAAATTGCACTGTGTATTCCCTTCTTCAAGACAGCAGCAACAGTCATATTTGTTGTTGGAATCAATGTAAGTTTGATTATTAGTGTTCCTGATTATGATTATTAGTGTTCTTGACTAGCATGGAAAGGACCTGTTCTATTGCATATTGTCCTGCTTCCAAACTTCATACCAATTAGACAATATCTGTAAAACTATTGTTAAAATTTCAAACATCTTTCCAAGATGACACTTTTTCTTAGAAAAGTCTTGTCTATACTCCCATAAGGTCGTGCCCCACGTGCAAAGGGGCATGAAGGGGGCAAGGCCCCTAACTTTGTGTCTGTTCTACACAGAAAATGCCTGAATAGGTCTATGGCCCTTTCCACATGATGTTGCTGTTGCGTTTTTGCCACAGGATGGCAGCGGTTGGCAGGTTGCGCTTCTGCATGATGTCATCACTGTCCCGCTGCCGTCCTGTCATGGAGCATCGTGCTGGCGCAGTTTTTGCAAAACGGAAAAAATCCGTTTTGCGCCTGTGATCGTGCGGCTTTCCTGTCACTTCTGGCCATGCAGAAGGTGCGGAAGCGCATTGGCGATGCTTGCTTCCGTTGTGCAGCAATGGAAAAAGTCTGGCAGTGCTGCGGAAGGAAGACGTGGTGCCATTGTGTTCTCTTCATGGACAGAACAGGTGCAGAGGGGAGCATTGCTGATGCGCTCCCTTCTGGACCCGGGACTGCAGCGAGACAACATGGAAGAGCTTCATCGTGCAGAAATGGCCTAAGTGTATACAAGTACCATAATTAGACTAGTCCTGAATACAAAGAAGTCCTTGGTTTGAGGACTAATACCGATCTCTAAATGGATGAGATTTTACTAGCTTGCCCCAATTTTAGCTGAATGTGTGACACAGTAAAACTGTGTAGTAAACTAATTACTTTCACTCATTTTTGATGTTCTGCTTAAATCAGCTTAAGAAATGCCACAGCTGAATAAACCCATCTTTGAGTTTATGATTGCTTGCTTCCAAAAGACTGTCACACATGCCAACCCCATCTGAAACTGTGTGCTGAAAAGAGGCACTTAATTAAATAACTGCTTGAAAAGGTAGTATAAAACCCTGTTTAATCAACAAACCACTCATAAGCAAATCAAAATGGTGTTTAAATGAGTTATAATACAAAAGGAGTATTTACAAATTTATATGTGTGGGGTTGAAGATGCATAGTGAATGGTGGGAATTACAACCTACTCACTAAATTAAACCTCTCCTAGTATTGTATTTATAGTCTTAATGAAACTGAGGGGAAGTTGGATCTTGTGGATGGGTGCAGTTATATGCACAAACGTACACCTAATAAGAAATTCCATTGAAATTGATGGTGCTTAATTATACATAAGCATGGTTTGGACAGATACACTTCTGCATAACATATTAAGACACAAATATTGTGGATTGCAGACTTTGGGCCTTTCAGATTTATAGTTATAGCACTATGCTTCCACTTTAACTGCAATGGATCCATCCTGTGGAATCCTGGGATTTGCAGTTTCAGTATATGCGTGTCCCCCACTTTTCATCAATTCATTTTTCAATGTTCTGCTCTTTGGACAGTTGTAAATTACAGACATGTGCCATTAATTCAATGAGCGGCCCTGCTCTTTCATCAGTTCTTCTTGCCTATAGAGGCTTGCTTGGGACAATGTGTATGCACTCTGCTTGCAAAGTCTGTCAGTTGGCTTGGTGCTTTTTTTACTCTCTGAGCTTGTTTTGCAAGTAGTATGCATGCTCAGTCCAAAATGAGCTGGGGGGAGACATAGGTGACTGACAGATTTTGCAAGCACTGCACACAGAATCGGTCTCAAATAAGCCTCTGTAATTCCCTCATGTTACCTACAGGAAGAATACTGGGTTCTGCTTTTTGGTCAATTCCACTTTCTGACAGTGCTCTGGTCCCTAACCCATCAGATAACTGGGAGATACCTGTATCGAATTCTCTGCCAGAATGTGTCATCAGACTACAAACCCCAGGATTTCACAGAATGTTGCCATGACAGTTACAGAGGAACCACAGTACTACAATCAGGTAATGTGAAAGGGCGCCCTTTGTTTTTATGTCAGAACTATGACTAGGACATTTTTTCCCCTCACCCAATTCTTATCTATTCCCTCTAAATCTTTGCAGTCTTCTAGTATGCCCACCCAAAAAAAGCTTATTGGGCCATTTCCCTGAAAGCTTATTGTCCACTTTTAAGACAGTATTTTTTAAAAACAAAACAAAACAAGTGTTTGGAAACATGAATCAAATTTTAACACAATTTTAGCACAAATTTTAACAGTTAGTAGAAAAGATATGATACATCAGCTTGTGTAAAATTGCTATTGTAATAGCTGGTGGTTTTGCCTGATTTTTAGCCATTTTTAAAAGATGAGTTCTGTTGGTTTGATATGATGCAAGTTGCCCTGAGGATTTAAAAAAAATAAAATGAAATGAATGAATCAAATCTGTTCTTGCCACCTTCTCCTTACTCCAGCACTTGCTCATAACATATATTTATATTTTCTACTAATTCTGGCTCATAGCCCTTGGTGCACTTAGTGCTTTGACAAATGGGTTGTAATAGTGGTGATGTCATACAGTTATATATTGCTATTTGTGCACTGAGGCTACAATTTATACAGCCTTATCAAGACTCAAGTTCCCCTAAACCTAGCAAGGCTATCTTCAAGTAGATATGCCTAGGATGGAATTGTTAAGCTGTAAAAAGACCCATGTGTCCTATAGCCTAAAAAGATAATAGCTAAATTCTATATTCTTGGCAATACTCTTGTTCTGTAGTGAATAGTTCAAGTGCCAGAAGTGTTTTTGGCTATATAGCTCAAACTGTCATGGGCAAGTATTGTGTGTATGTGCCTTCAAGTTGCCAATCAACTTATGCTGACCCCATGAACTTCTGAAGGTTTTTTTTGGCAAGAAATACTCAGAGGTGGTTTTGCCACTTCCTCTTATACATAGCCCACAGCACCTGCTATTCACTGACAGTTTCCCATCCAAGTACTAACCAGAGTTGACCCTGCTTAGCTTCCATGATCAAACAGGATCTGTGCCTTTAGGATATTTAGGCCTTTGGGCAGCTAGGCTCTAGTGCAGTTCTCAGCATTAAGGGTTTCACAGCTATGGAATCTATATATTCAAGCACAGCCTGACAATTTCAGGCAATCTAAAAATGTAATGGCAATAGGTTATATCAAATTGATGCCCCTTCACTGATCTAGCAGAAGAGTCTACTAAAAGAAACTGAAAATAACGAGTTCCTCCCAATATCCTATGCTCCAATCAGTAAGTGTCCTAGGATGTAAGAGCTTTTAGATAGTCAATCCAGTCCAGGTCATTCACAAGTTATCCAACAGGAAGAAGAGAGAAGAAAGAAGGTGATTGTCAGCCAATCCAGAAGTTGTACAGTAAGTCAGTAGTCCAAATAAAGCCAGCAAGGAGTAAAACAGAATTGTAAATTGTAGCCAGTCCAAGGTCAAAACAACACGAACACCAAAGATTACTGCCAATCATAAAGCTAGATGGTTGTAAGCACAAAGCTGCTACAGATCTGCTGGGAGATTTATAGGCAGCTGTCTCAAGGCACTAGGTGCCTAATGAGTCAACATCTTCTATTTATCAGCCTCTGGGATCAGAGTAATCTCTCCTTGTCACTTCATTGCTCTGCAAACAATAGTAACATGTTCTCAGCATCTGCCACCTCCTGATGGGGAGTAGGGCCCCCATCTACCCCAGCTCCCAGCTCCTTGGACCTGGAGAGACTACAGTCATTGGGAGCTATAGATTCCTGGCATTCTGACTCTGTGTCTGAATCTTCTAACTCCAGTGGGTGAGTTATGACACCAATTCCTTATCTTCCTCCCCACTCTTCTAAAGGGTCCCCAAACTCTTTTCAGTAGATGTGGGGAGAGGGAATTGCCAAATATCCTCTCTCTTTCCTGCCTCCTGAGGGAGCCTCTGCTGGGACAGAAAGCCTTTCTTCAGCCAGGGACACCAACTAGATACAACTTAACATGAATAATATTGCCAATTACATCTTTAGGAAACTTTTGCTTAGCTGTAGACCAAATCTACACAACTGTAGTATTGTCTTTTCCTGTATGGCTTTCCATGGATGTGGTAGTGCAACTAGACATTATATTCAACAGGAGGTCACTGCTGAACATGGTAGACTTTCTTCCTCCAGTTACAAACCAACTTAATTTTGTTGCATCTTACTGTTTCTCTGGCTAAGAGATGATTTGGTACAGGTAGGAGATGGTGGAAAATGCCTATGGTAATGATGTCACTGCTAGGAATGGGTAAGAATTTTATTCATTTGCTTGTATCAGAAGTAGGACTTTTTAATAGTTACAAAAGCCCACATTAGCTAGACATACAATTGGGAAGGAGCCAAAATGACAAGTTTACCTATTGCTAGGTATCCCAAAAAGTTATGGAGAAACAGGAAAAATTCAGCATAAGTCCAGTGCCAGATCAAGTATCTGGGTCACCTTTGTTCTTTTTGTTTGTTTTTAATTCTAAGCCACACTTCAACTGAAAATATTTAGGGTTGCTTATAATGATATGATGAAAATAGGATGATATTGATAGGAGAAAAATTGGTGGCAACTTTCACAAAAGATTGGTAGGTATTAATAAGCTTTTTTTGTAAGAAGAACACTATTGTAATATTACAGTAGGATTTGATAATAGTATTTTGAAAAGAAGTAGCAATGGAAGCATTGGTATGATGTTAGTAGTTAGAGAAGTTGCTATTTTTATATAGAATTAATAACAATCTGGATTAGGAAAGTGGAAAACTACTTTCATTTTAATATTTTGTTGTCTTATTATAGCCAATTGTCTTTTTAGTAGCTAATGTTTGCAGTTAGTATTAGTGCTCAGTGTTAGCATTTAGAGTTAGTATTTAGCATTTGTTCATATTGTATTTTTTCTTTTTTTCTTTGCATTGTTTGTGCTTGCAGTTGATTGTCTTTTTTCTGTTCTGTTTGTATGTGTTGTGTATTTTTAATAAAGTATATGCAAAGAATAGTAACAGAAACACAACAAACAAAAATATATAAAACTGTTATTGAAGGCACTGAAAAAAGGTTTCTATTAAGATTTAAAACCCATCGAAGAGCAAACAAAACTAAAACCTGAGTTCTTAAAAGATATTAGCACACACACCAGCTGAATGTGTCTGTGGAGAGAATTGAACAAGCGGGCTGCCACAATGGAGAAAGCCTTCTCCCTATTTGCCAATAATCTTGTGAGAGACTGCAGAGGCACCTGGAAGAGAGCCTTGGAAAAAATATGTCAGGTTAATGTGGGAGAATATGTTTCTTCAGATAACCTGATGCCAAGCCACATATGGCTCCAGAGGTAAGCATGAATCATATTTTGGAGTTAGGATCAGGAAGAGACCAGAAACCAATTAAACTCTCAAAATTAAAAGCAAAATCATAGAGCCATAGAATTTTAATGTTGGAAGATACCAAAACGGCCATCTCATCCAACCTCCTGTCATGCAGCAATACCCAACTTCCAACTTATGGTGATCCTAAGGTGAACCTATCACAGGGTTTTCTGGGGTTAAGAGTGAGCGACTCACCCAAAGTCACCAAATGGGTTTCCCTGGCCAAGTGGGGAATCAATCCCTGATCTCCAGGATCGTTGTTCAGTGCTCAAGCCACTACACCATGCTAGCTCTTATATCCACTACACCACACTAGCTCCTATATCCAACTCTAAAGAGCAAGGTGGAACCCTATGGAACCCTGTAGTGATGAAATCCTTATTATGTATCAGCTCTCCAGGAGGGAGCAGAACTACTCATTTATTAAAGTTCTCACTGCCAAAACCTCAAACAGATTTATGCAAGAACACATGAAAAAAAAAAAAACCTACAATCAATACAACAAGGAATACCAAAAGGATTGGGTTATCTTTTAATCTGAGTGTTGCATCTCTTCACTTTATTAAATATATATTGTTCTTTGCCAGTAAACATAGAGCTTTGGACAGCTAACAATAAGAAACAAATACAGAAATAATAACGTAAAATGAATCAATTAAAAGTTTAACATTCAAAACACATCCATTTTAATGCATTAAAGAAAAAGAAAACATGAACAGGGAATGAGTAGCACTCAGCAGGGAGATGCAACTACATTTTAGTAATAACAACGCCAAAATGCAAACACTTGACAAAAATTCCAAAAGATAACATTAGCATATTGGTCATCTAGTTTACAATGCAAGCTTCTTCGGGCAAAGGCCTGTCTTTGTGCTTACATTATTCACTAGAGTGCCATTCACATGTAAAAGTCAGAAGTCAACATGATAATGTAACGAAAGCAAAAAATCTTGAAAATTTCAAAATGACTGCCTACAGGAATGGAAATAGAAAATGTGTATTATGTTCCAAATTGCTGTTTCATTTTTCTAAATCTCAGCATATAATCCTATCAGTCAGTCTAATTGGCCTGTTTTTAAGTTTTTAATTTAGAACAGACCTTCCAGCCATGAGAACTCCCTAGGAAGCTATTTCCTGCCTAGTAACAGTTACAGCATCAATTTTGTGATCTTCAAATTGCTTTCTCCTTTTTCTCTCTCACTCTTTCCTGCCTTTATTTCCTGAGGTGGAGAGTTTCCCAGGTCAGAAAGTCAAAGTACTTCAGTAAGTCTTTTTTTGCATGGGTAATGCCTTGTAGGTCATATTTCACAGGAAGGTACTGACAAAATCACCTCTGAATATTTCTTGCCTCAGAAAACACTATGAAATTTATGGAGTTGCCATAAGTCAATAAATGAATTAAGGCATGCACATGCACACGCACACACACACGAACAATGCATTTTAAGATATTGACACTTGTAAGTAGTACCACATTTGAAACGAAAATGAGAATTATTTTGAGGGCATGTGGGGGAAGATAACCATGTTAGTTTATTGCAGCAAAACCAACAGAGTCTTAAGGTATGTGATCAAGTAGGCTAGAGTCTGGGAAAACTTATGCCAGCTAAAACTTATGAGTCTTTAAGGTGCCACCAGTCTGTTAATTAATCTTGTGCTAACACAATGACATAATTGGCCCTGTCCTTGAAGTCTTATGTGGCATAGAACAGAGCTTCAGAAAGTGGTCAAATAAGTGATTTGAAACATTTAAGGAACTCTTAGGGTATGAAAGGGTTAATCTGGTTCTTGGCAGATAGAGAAGGAATCTCATTTAAAATCCTTTTTTATAGAATGCAATAGGCACATGTTAGCTACCTTTTTATTAATGCAGAAAAATATATTGCAAACTGATGATCTGAGGGTCTCTGAAACCTTTACCCCAGTGGCTGCTTGATCATTTAGCTCTTCTGTTGCTTCAGAGACCTGGAGGTTGCTTTTGGCTATGAGTAAGTATCCATAAATACAATGGACTCCCCTGCCAAATATATGAAAGGTTAAAGATAAGAACTTCAGGAGCAGAAGGAGTAAGCAAGCTATTTTCCAAAGCCCCTTTTATTTAGAAAACCAACAAACTACTCTGATCAGTTCTCCAGAGGCACAATCTACAGATAAATTACCATGTTCTTGGAGCATGCTCTGGGCAAGAAGGGCACCAGTGGACAAAACAGTAAGCACAGGCACATGGTATATTGTTTAACACAGATCTATAACCATTTCCTTCTTTTTTGTCTCCTCCATTTCTCTCTAAGCATTGTAGTAAACCTAGTCCTAAGAGTAAGACTAAAGACTCTCTAAAGCAGGGGTGGGCAACCTGTGTCTCTATAACTGCATGTGGCCCTCAGCCTAATTTTTCAAAAGCCCTCTCTGCAAGTGATCAAATCAAAACTTCCCTCTCCAGCAGCCTGTTGTGCAAGGAGCGCCACCGGCTAGCCTTAACCCAATATGTGCCCCTTCAGCAGATTATTGCTTAGAAAGTACAGCCCCTGAAAGGGAAACAATTTTCCTTTTCCCTCTGTGAACTTGTGTTAGACCAAGGCCATCCAGCCTAGCATTGACCATTCTGACTGTCAGCGATTGTGCATGATTTGGGGCAGAAAACTGTCTGGTTACTTGCTACTTGATTTTTTTCATGAAGATACCAGAGATTGAATCTGAGGCCACAACCATACAAAGCATGTGCTCTACCCATTGAGCTTTCATCCTATAACAGCAACTTGCTATATCCACAGTAGGGGATGAAGTGCAGCCTTTAAGGTACAAAAGCCATTTAAGTCCCATTGAAGTGGTACTTGTAGAAAACAAATGGGTTCTCCAGCTGTTCTCCACTCACATTTACGAGTCCCACAGCCAACACATGATGGGGAGAATTGTTTCCCAAATTGACATATAAAAATACTTAGAAAGCAGCCATTGAAATTGGGAGTGGGTTAACTGATTTCCTTATCCAAAGCAACACCCTACTTCCAAACTTTTATTAGTCAATACAGGAAGTAAAAGTTTGGTATAATATGCTCCCTAAAGATCTTCTTCAGAAACTTCAGAAGAGGGCATGATTTTGAATGGGGAAATAGTGTAGGACAAAGGGTTAACACCATCTTGCTCGGTCACTGACAAGCCTTTAAAAAGGAGAAGAACTGGGAGATTAATTCCTGATTTTTTTCATATTGTATGCAGTTTGGTTATCACACAGAACTTCCTATTGTACTGGACTCCAAAACTGCAGCAGCACATTCTTTTCCTGAATGATGCATTGATGTAGTTATTTGTAGTGTAGTGGGAAGCACTTTGGGTCTGGGTATCAAGGCCACTCAAAGACTTTTATCAGGCCAAGGGGAGGGGGTGCCTTCACCTGCTGTCCTAGTCAAATAGCAATGCACCAGATTCTCAAGTCTTTCCTCTGCAGTCTCTCCCAGATATCCAAGCAATTCCTCATCAATCAGGTCAATTCTGCACTAGACTGTTATTTTTGGGTAGCCCTCCATATTTCAGTATGGGACATATAGTAGTAGCTAATTAGCTGCTTGCTTGTAACCAAGGAGGGGAACCAGAGACTGTTAGGTAAACAAAGCTAGGAATGCAGCACTGATAAGAACTACCAGCCGAAGCTGGTCCTTCAAGGTCTCCTGCTGTGAGAAGGGAACCTTTTGCTTCTAATGTTTGGATTTTGCTAATTACTTTCAGTTCGCTCACTGAAGTCCTGTACAATGCATCACACTCCTAATAAAGAGTGTATTGGCACTGTTACATTTGTGTGTGTGATTTCGGTTCCTGGCAGTTATAGTGCTATTATTCCACTTTCAATATCCTATGGAATCCCGGGGGCCTTTGAGGCCCCTCCCTAAACTGCAAACCCTGGGATTCCATAGGATGTTGAAAGTGGAATAATAGTACTATAAAAGTCTAGTGTGGAAATGGCCTCAATCACTGGACAAGCAAATTCCAACAGATTGGTACATTTTGGGATTGGGATGAATCCTTTTCCATCACTGAGATTACACTCTGTTTCCTATGTTGTATAATCTCACAATGTATGCTCTCCCTCCCTCCTTCATATTCACCGTCCCCTCTGTCTGACCTCTGCATAGTCCATTACTACTACATCTGTCTAGTTATGTTGCTCTCTCCATCACAGCTAAACTAGAGCAGCTGTCCTGACTTGCCAGGCCCAAGGCTTCCTCTGTGTTCTGTCTGCCACTAAAGTAGACAAGAGAGAAAGGATGGAGAACGCCTGATGAGACTAAACAATATTAGTGAGAGGGAGAGACAGAGCTTTGACCCTCAGTGGACCTAGGCTCGTGCTGTGAAGACAGCTGCATTATCATTATACTGATATGGAGAATAATAAGCAGACCAAAGAGTATCTTGTATATGAGCGTTTTTTTCCATTCTGCCTGATGTACCTCTTGTTTAGAGTAAATTTTCAGAAGAGACACAGAAAATACACAACTGTGCCGTTAGAGCTCAGTTGTGCCAACCAAGTTTCAAAACAATGACTATAAATGCAGCAACTGCACAGGTTTTAAAAATTGAATTATGTGTCTTACCTGTTATTTCAGTGACTAGGGGATGCCCCTACCATCAGTAGTAAATTGGTTTTATTGAACAATGTGAGAAAGCTATCAGAAGACAGCCTGATAATAATGCCACTCTTGTTTCACAGGTTCTTGGAACTATTAGCTGGATCATATATCCTCACTGTTACGGCTCTGTGGATTCATCCATATTGTCTAAAAGATAATGTATCTTGCCCTTCAACAGTGTTGAAATAACCCTTAAAATCTGGAGAATTTAAACACCAGATCAAGGAACTGAGCAATTAGTGCTCAGCTTGGCAGCCTTAGCAGTGCTCATTTTTAAGACTTTAATCATATGTGACACCTGAAAATGTGACACACAACAAGTTCATGGGAATTTTACCACCCTGGCTCACAATTCATGGTGAAGGCTGCCATATGGGCCACTGAAGGAAGAAATTGCCAAATGCAAAGAACGGCAAACCAAGCATTTAAATTGTCCTTAATGTTATGGTGTTGTTTGTCATTTATTTTCTCCTGTATTTATGAATTGCCATATAAGAATGATGCAAATACATTACATACATGGGGTGGAATAGGGACTAACAGGGAAAAAAAGTGTTATCCTGCCCTGCATTATGATTTGTTCTTTTGCTGCCACTTTTTGAATCTCTTCCATGGTATACCTTTGTTAAAGGCTGGCACAGCCATGCAGTATGGCGATGTAACATGTTCAGGAGGCAGAAGGGGGAGAAGGATGGACAACAACTAATATTTCAATTGTGCAGCAAGACTTCTTTAAAATGTTGTCTATAGCAGAGGATGGGCACCGTTTTTATTTCTTGGGGTATCAGTTAATTTGCTCCTAGCCATCACACCATTGCAGTTTTAAAATATGTGTTACACATATCAACCCTATGCAGACATTACTTTTGTTCTTATTGTATGCATAGTATAGTACAAGGGACGTGACTGGATTATAGGCTCCATTCACTGGCTAGAACATCTGCACAGGGCTATATCTGCCTTGAACTGTGAGGTCCAATATGGGAAAAATTAAGTTTGGGGTTATGCATTTGAAATGTATGCTGCTGGCTAGAGATTAGAAGCATAGATGGCCAAGGCTTGCTGTTGCAACTGCAGTCTTTCTTGCACAGGCATAAAAAGAACCCAAATAATGTGCATGCTGGGAAGACTTAGGCCATTTCCGCACTAGCCTGTTATATCACGATGATTCCACTTTCAACATCCTCTGGAATCCTGGGGTTTGCTGCAAACCCCAGGATTCCAGAGGATGTTGAAAGTGGAATCATCGCGCTATAACAGGCTAGTGTGGGAATGGCCCTAGTTGTGGATCTTTAAGTATCAAAGTGGCCCAGAGCAATGCTGATAGTCTAATCAATCAGCATCCTGAACACAAAGGAACAGCTACTCCTCCAGGGGGTTTCCATAGCTTTTAAAAAGGGCATGTCAAACATATTATGGTTCCTACATCTCCAACTGCTTTTTATTCAGCTCCTAGCAACTTTCAAGAGAATGCCTTCTGAGAATTAAGACTTTGAGAGGAAAAGAAAATTGTGGAGGTTAGGGCAGGGGAATACAAGACCTGAAGCCACATATGAGTGTCTATATCTGATATACTGTAAACACAATTAAATAATGATTGATTCACAGGGGGTGAACAAAAATGAAAATCCATCCTCCATGATTCCTTTTTCATAAAATATCCTCTAAGCCTGAGCCTGGAAATTTCCTTTATCATAGCATAACCAGAGATATTAACTTTCTGGACTGAGTGCCTCCACAAAGATTTATCCTTTAGGGAGGGGGAAATACTCTTTAAAAACCCAGATGTGCCCCAAACTACATCCATAGATGGTGACATTAATTTCAGTCTTCTCCTGTGGCATATATTTCTGTTAAATTGCTGTGAGCAAATTAGAAAGGAAATGTTTACTAGACAATTAAATTGCTTGTATTAAATTTAAAGGCTTTCAGGAGAAAAATAAATTAATAAATGGAGGCTATTTCAGGTGTCTTATCTTTTCAGACAGTAAACGTTGATTTGATTTCCGTTTTCTCCTATTTATTATGGGGAACTATAACAAGACAAAAAGTAAATTATTATCCTCTTTTGTACAAATGGGTTATGAGCATAATCATTAAGCAGTAGGCAGGCACATGTCTCTTTATATAGAATGCTAATGTGATTTAGCCTATTTTCTATGTCACAGGCTTCTGGGAGGTTGCAAACTGCTTTATAAATACAGTCTTTGATTAAATTAAATGCAAGATTTTAACAGAGTGCAGTTATCTCTCTCACAAGTGTTCAAGGGAATGGGGGAGGGGGGAAAGGGTTGGAAATTATAAATTCTGAACAAGGTTGTGTTCTCAGTGCCTAAATTACCACCAGTAGACCTGGAGGAAGCCATGTCAGGAAGTGAAGGAATTTCAAGTGAGCTTATCATGGAGAGGTGGAATTCCATCTCAACCAGAAAGTAGGTCCCTACAGAAGATTGTGAAATAATCTCCTTCCCTCTGCATTAAATTGTTTGCTTGCTAAGTGGGCTGTTGATTCAGAAGTTTAACCCAATATATTGACCTAAATATTTACTCTCAATTGTTATCCCAGTTTAGAACTGACCTGCTGAATAAATGGGAACTTGGCAAGTAAACATGTGTGTAAAATCAGAGTCTACTCTGTTTGGGCTAACAGATTGCAAATAACAGATTTAGGCCATTATATCAAGTTGTGGCTCACCGTAGACAGTCACACCTCAAAAGACATGAAGGGATCTCCTGTTAAGTTGCAAGTGTGATTGTAATATAATTAATCCTGCTTATTGGGGAAAAAGAATTAATTGCAAGTAATTAGACATGAATGACCTCTATATTGTAATTATCTAATTTAGAGTGGTCCCCCCACTGGAAAGTCCTTATTCTTCTTGTTAAAATGTTTAGAAGTCTTGCCATTCTGCTCACAACATCCAACCGTCTGTCAGCAGACTGCAGTCTGCCTTCTTACCATTTTGCAAAACATTTGTTTTCCATGTATGCCTCAGAGGTGATGGGGGTGGGCAGGAATCACTGCACAATATTAATGCTGGAATAGTTATAAACATGGATCACTTCAGTCAAATCCTTGTCTAGACAGTGGACACAGCATCTGTGGGTAGAAGCAAGTGATTTTCCTGCACTAGAAAAGATTTGATCTTGTAATTAATATAAAGAGAAACATGTACAGAAAGGGAAACAGAGATGGCTTGCTGTGGTTTCCAATTGACAGACTAAGCTCTGTTAGTATATATGTTGCTGCTATGAATTTTGTTTGTCTTTTCTACTCTTCCCTTGCATGTGTCCATAGGATGTATATAAAGCTGTGTTCACTCTTCACAAATTAAATATATATATATATATATATATTAAAAATTTCTTCAAACACATTAAAGACATTAAGGGAATATATCTTTCCTGCATAACTAATTATCCCTTTGTTATTTTTACGTCCCTTTAAGTGAATGCTGTGTTATGGTGCCTACCTTGTGGCTTTCTGGGCAAGATTTGTTCAAAAAAGATTTGGCATTGCCTTCCTCTAATGCTTCAAGAGTGTGTCTTGCCCAAGGTGATCCAGTGGTTTTCCGTGCCTGCACAGGGATTGGAACTTTAGTCTTTTGGAGTTATAGTCCAACACTCAAATGACTACACCCAAGTGGAGGCTAATCTACATGAGGCTGAAATCAGCTCTGTTTCCTGCCCTGCATTGAAACATAACATTGGCCCTTTCCGCACGAGGTGAGGGAATCACTCTGTGCCGTTACCTACCGCTTCTTCTGGGGTCCAAAGCAACACAGATTGTGCCTGAAGTCCTTCTGCAGGCCTCCTCCTTGGTCCAGGGCAAATCGGAGCAGTGTGTGGTGTGTAGATCCGCACTGCTCCGGCTTCCAAAATGCCGGCTTCCAGCTACCAAAATGGCAGCTTCCAGCTTCCAAAATGGCGGCTTCTAGTTGGTCGTGGGTCCCAACCAGCCGCTGAAGCTTGCCACACCTAAAGCCTGCCCTCCGCAGATTGCAGGCTCACATTGATGCAAGTCTGCAAATCTGCACAAGGGAGCAGGAACGCAATGGCGCGTTCCAGGAAAATAAAGACCTGTTTTTTGTGGTCTTTAGAAAACATGCTGGAGGACCACTTGGAGTCGTTTTGGAGCAGACTGAGGTGCGGATCTCCGGTAAGTACTCTGCTCCTAGTCCGCCCCAAGGTGCAGACAACCTCCGTGAGAGGACACACTGCCCCGTTCTAATTGCCTGGTGCGGAAAGGGCCCTAAACTGATTTCTTAATCAAATAATCAGTTCTTCCTACTTGTACATGATACAAAAAAAATCTTTTGCTTTGCTCTTTTCTCTGTAACCTTTTTCTCTCTCACACTCTTTTCACATGTGCCCTGTGCCCTAGTTTAGGCTTTGATCTTATACTGGGATCAGGCAGGGTGCATGATGATGCTTTTGTTATTTTTGTTTCAGGGACTGCCATTATTTTCTTTTCCAACCTAAAAGCATGTGCACATAACATCACCACAAAGTATTTGCCCCAGACTAGTGGTGGAGGGAGGCATGCTCCTTAGCAGGGCAAATGGGATGTGGCAGCAGGTATGAAGCTGCTTCTCTTTGGGGATAATCCAAGGGGACTGGAGCTGACTGGCTTGGCAAAAGATAATTTGCTGCTACTGCCAATGTGTATGGGGGACAGTGAGGACTAGGGAATCTCACAAAGCTTGTCTTACCCGCTAACCCCTCTCCTTCACCTTCTGATTTGGCAATTTGGCCACTTAGTTTGTTCTTTCCTCTGAAATATAGCCTACAGCAATGGTTCTCAACCTGGGGTCTGTGGACCCTGGGGGTCCTCCAAGCCCTCACAGGGGGTCTGTGTAGAGTTGCCATTTATCCCAGAAAACAGGGAAAATCCTGGATTTAAGGGACTGAAAAAATGTCCCAGCTGGTTGTGGCTGGTTAATGCAGCATGTCCTGGGTTTCTCAAAGGCAGTAGTGACAATGGCAGTGACAATAATTCCCTAGTGGGCATCTCATCCTGCACTGGAGGCTCTAGGCGCCAGAGACCCCAGAAGGTGAGAAGGCAAGAGGAAAGCCCAGAAGATGAAGGAAGATGCCTACCGCAAGCCTTGTATGATGAGTGCAGAAACACTGATTGAGCCCAGGGCTAGGCAGTGCAGTGGAGCTTCACTTCCAAGCAGCCCTGAGAATACAACAGGGTCCCTTTACTCTTGTGGCTGCTTGGAAGCAAAGCAACAAATATCTAAATGCTCTTTTGGGGAAAGCATGAAAGAAACTCTATTTCCCTATGAAGTAGCACAGAGAGAGTAGGAAGGTGCTTTCAAAAGAAGCACGTGCCCTCTCTACTCTCTCAGTGCTCCTTTGGAGGGAAATGACATTTCTTTCATGCACAAAGTGGCACCAATATACTTGCTTTCCAGGCTCTGCTTTGGAGGAAAGGGCAAAATAAATTGATCTTTAGACCTGCCTCCCATTCTAAACCTTCCTTTAGGAAAATCCAGTTTATTCTATTCTCCTGGCACTTGAAGGATCTCAGCATGCTACTCCACAGGCTATTAACAAGTCTACTTTCCTTTGCATTGACTACAGGAAGAGTAAAGGATAAAGGTGAGCAACTGATGAGCAACTTTAAATAAATATTTGAATATTTAGATAAATATTTAGATAATATTTATCTAAATAGAGAAATAGATAAATATTTAGATAAATATAGAATATTTAGATAATCTAAATTTAAGTATTTAAATTAAGTATTGGGGATCCCCAGCAACAAATTATATTTACAGGGTGTCCCTGGGTGAAGAAAAGGTTAAGAACCACTGGCCTAGAGCACCTGGTATCCAACTATTAACCAGTCTGACCCTGCTTAGCTTCAAAGATCAGGCAGGATCTGGTGCCTTTAGGTTATTTAGGCCCAGCCTTATTAAATATAGAGTCTGCTATATAAATCAGAGATAATGCAGAGTGACACATGCAAATATAGCACATGATTGTGTTTAAAATACTAATAAACATATTGCAAATGAACAATTTGATAAGTTATTCAAGTCAGCACATATTCACATATATCAGCATAAATACAAATCAAAATATTTTCTGGATAATCATGGTCTGTGTGGAGGATTTTTTTTAAAAAAAAAAAGATCCCGGGGCTGCAGCTCATCCTGATTCATGTGGCCCAGACCATAACAGATTTCATGCTAATAAGATATACACGTACACACTTTTGGCATACCCCCTTCCAGTTTTACATTTGAAAGGCAACACATGTGACTCACAAGAACAATTCATAGTCAGACTGAAAATGCTAGTGTGGCATGCCAGAAGTTGACCTGGATGAAAAATAAACTGAAGCAGATTTAGGAGAGGTGGTTGTATAGATTCTTCCTAGCTCTCTTTCTTTCTGCCATGTGCAGGACAAATAGCTTTGTGTATAAACAGAGCCATTCCTGCTGGGCCAAAGAACTCATTTTCTATCTTTTCTCTACATTGGACTCCTCAGATGGCTTCCTACCTCCTTGGCAGCTTTAAGGATCAGAAACTGCTGGGCTGCTTCTTATGTCATTGTGGTTGTAAATCCAGTCCTGATTTAATTTAAATGAGCTATCTGTGGTCTTGAAACTATGTTGAGGATCAGTGTTCAGAACATTGGATAGCTCCTCCAAAGACTGAACTAAAACTGGAACAGATTCTTATTGATATAGAAGCTTCCAGCCATTGTGGCTAGAAGCATGTTTTAAACACAAGAGTAATGAGATTTTTCACATGTAGAATCCAGTACCATATAATATCTTCCACATTTGAGTGATGAAATGATGTTTATCAGAGATTATTCAGAAGTCAAAAGTTCCTGTAGGCACTAATTTCCAAACATTGGTCATGAATGCATAGTTTGATGAAATAATGCTGTTTAACCCACATCATTCACTTGATACAGATAGATACATTCAGAAATGCAAAAGTCTTGCTCAGTTTGTTGTTTTTTTCTATACGTTTTTAGCCAATTACAAGGTTGTCAGATCTTAGTGTGATCAGAAAACTGTGTCACCAGTATTTGTTTCTGAAAAGGAAATAAAATTGTGGTTCTTTCTGCCAGGCCTTGGGCTTGACATTTTGGACTGTACCAGATTCTACCCTCCTTTCCCTTCTAGCTGAGCAGATTTGCCTCAAGCTTGGTCTCTGGCTTTATTTCCTCATGATGCCAACCCTTTGTATTGTTAGGCTTCTCCAAGACGTCACATTTTCAAATACTGCTCCCCCTTTTTATTTCTCTTTTCTTTCTTTTTTTTAAAAAAACTCATAGATAACTGATACAACAGAGTTTGGAAATTAGTTTTCTGAGACAAAATGATGTACCAAATTAAACAGGTGAAATAGATTATTATTCCTTTGAGACTGTGCGGTTGGCTTTTATCAGCCTTATGAACCACAAGGAACAAGATCAGAGAGGTATAGTGCGTAGTACTTTACAGACAGAATCAATCCATAACATATTAAAGATAATATCCATATTTTGAATTTTTAAAAAGCCATATTTGCATTTCTTTCATAGTTAATTGTTATAAATGTTAGAAATATTTTAATCTGATTAATGAAGTTATTTTTTAATTAAAAATACTGCTCCCCTTGACATTCTAAATTCTCCTATGGTTCCTGCCAGCCCTTGCTCTGGCCCCACAAAGGAGACCATGAGTCCAGTCACACTAAACAGTTATAGTGTTATTATTCTACTTTAACAGCCATGGTTCCATACTATGAGATCCTGGGACTGGTATTTTGGTGAGGCATTCTGGATCAAATGCTGAATTCAAAATTCTAAAAGCCCCTCCTTTAATTGCCAATCAGAGGATTACACTGGATGGAACCATGGCATTTAAAGTGGAATCATAGCACTATAATTCTTCAGTGTGCATGGGTCCTTTTTAAAGAAAAAAGCCAGCAATCTTATGCACAGATCCACCATACAGTTGCAATAGGAGCTGGAAACATGTGGCAATCTGGATGCTTGTTGGACTGTATTTACCATCAGCCCTAGCTGGCATAGCCAATAGGAAGGGGTGATGGGAGATGCAGTCCAATAACATGCAAAAGACCACATATTCCCCATTGCTCTGTGTGTGTGTGTGAGAGAGAGAGAGAGAGAGAGAGATCCACTGAAATGGCTGAAAGCCTCTCTGTCTCTTTGAACAAAAGTCTCAAATGAGTCTTTGTGTACATCTGTCTCTCTCAATTTTTTTAAATCAAAAGGAAAGTACATAAATTTAAGACAAGCATTTGGGTGGTTCTCAATCTCTCTTTAACTTAGTTCCCTAACAAGGCACCTAGAAATCGAACACAATACCAGCTAAAATATTAAAGTTGCAGAGATGAAAGATTCATGTGCTTTCCGCCTGATAGATATCCTTGCTGTCTGAATGTAAGATCTGCTGCCAGCAGAAAGTTGAGGAGAGGTGAGGTGGGGTGGGGGTGAACTATGCAGCAGCCAAAATTAATATGCTGACAATCGGGGCTCTGCATTTAGAGACACCGATTCTAACCAATCCGGCTAAATGAAATCTGTAGGCCCAGGGCCTTATCTTCCTAGATAACCCTCATTAATCCAGTAAGCTTCTGAGGACAAAAAGAAGAAATGAATTGTTTCATTTGTGTCGCTTGAATGGAATGCTAATGAGGAGAGGTGGGGAAAAAAAGGTTAATTATTCATGCCAGCCAACTGAGAAGATCCTGGCTTCCCCTGTTACCATTGCAACAAGTGCCTGAGTCGGCCTAGCGAGGGCAAAGCAAGGGAAACCGTCTTTAACTTAAAACAGGCAAGAAGAGATGCCTTCTCAGGAAAGAAAACCTGTCTTCTTGAGCTGCATAACGCATAGCCAGATGGGTTTAAGAAGAGCAAAGCCCTTTGTAGCCTGCAAGCAAGAAGGAAAGTCCTTCGTATCTCAGATATGCTTCATGATTAACCACTCCTCTTGGGGGAGACCCTGTTGCCTTGGTGAGTTTTGTACAAGTTTTTGAGGCTTTCCGCTTCAGTGACCGAACACTGGTTTTGAGTGAGTTTGCGTTTTGGTCCGTGCAACATTTGATGAACTTTAGAAAAGACAAGTGGATGCTGTCATGGCTGGTTTCCGCATTTAGAACAGGCTTTAACAGAGCAATCTCATACCAGTTTGTGGAGACAGAAATTTCACTGAGTTTAATACAACACTGTTCTCAGGGAATTGTGTATATGTTTGCCCAAATCTCAAAAATTCAGCATTAATTTGTCCATTTTACTTAAATAAAATTAAACTACCAAAAGCATAAGTTATATTTTCTCCCTGTTAATTAAATACTCAGAGGAAATGAGTAAGGCTTTCCTTTTTTTAAATTGTGTTTTTATATTGTATTGTTTGCATTTAGTTTTGTGGTTTTTCAGTCTGTGTTTAACGTAGAGAAGTGGATATAAATGATTACGCCAAGGGAAAATCAAATGATATCAAGAAAGGAGGCTATTCAAAATGCAAGCCAAAAGTGTAGGAAATTACTATAAATTGGGAAGAACTGAAATGGGTCCCAATGCCAGAATTAATCCAGATACCAGTTTTGAGAGGGAATTTTGTGTGTGCATGTGCAATAAATTCATGCAATTGCAGGTAGCATCAAATGGTTGCCACCAAACATGTTGCTGTACTTATAGGAATGTTTTTCATGCAGTCTAATAATTGTTTTCCAGAAGCATTGTGTTACGGGACACATGTTCTGCTATATATCATTTGAAAACAATGTTAATAATGAGTCTTGTTTTTCCAATGGCAAAAAAGACAGATGCTGTGTCTGTGAGACACAAAACAGCGGGGGAGTGGTGTTAGGCATCTATCTCCATTAGTCAGAGATTTTTTGTGGAAAAAAAATGCCAGAAAGTTTTGATTAGTTAGTCAACATTAGTGAAATTGTTAACATTTCCCCATATGCCTTGTGAGAGCAAAGACAAGCATCTCAACATGTAAATAATGGGTTTGCATTAATTCAGTACAACTCACATGCCAACTTGCAAAATAGATTTTACCCCATTAAAGAAAAGGACTGAAATAAATAACTTCCCAGACAAGAAAACAAATTGAAGGAGGCTTAATTTCTTTTTCTGAAAACAGTGTGTTAGCATACACCCTGCTTAAAATTTACTAATGTTGTCTCAAACTTTCTGATCTATGACAGCCTTCTTTCTTTGTGCCAAGAGACAATTTGTTATAAAAAAATAGCAATGTCTTATAAAATATCCCTAATATTGGTGCCTTCAAGTAACATGAAACAGTAATTTACAACAGGTTACTGTTAATGAAAGCATTTCTATAATATGTGTGCAGCCTGTATTTTTCCATGACTGACTGTGGATTTTTTGTGACTCATACCATACAAAGAAAAACTAGAATCCAGTTGCTGTGCAGTGTAGGTTTGAAGCAAGCTGTTAAGAGCTGTAATCATAATACTTGAATGGATTTAGTTGGTCTTTCTGGCAAAGTGCCTCTTTCACTTTGTACTCTTTTACGTTATCCTCTATACAATATAAAACAGATAAAAAAGAGCTTGTAATATATGAGCTCTGTCAGTAATAGCTACAAAAAGTACATAGCATGGTGATGAGCAGACAATAAAAAGTACTCTCACTTGACAGCAGAAAAATGTCACTTCTAACCAATCAGGATGAAGATCCCCTACTATTGTAGGCTACAGTCTGTAATAAATAGCAAGTCTCGTTGAACTCACAGATGCCTTTGTGAATCAAGCTGCTTAGGATTGTGTCATTAGGATTGTGCCTTTTTATCAAATCTTGATCAGCTTATAAAAATGTACTAATTCCATGGAAGTGAGGGTACAAAATAAGGAATGTGAACCATTTGAGAATATATGAATAGTGTGACATCCCTAGGCACCCCTTGTGTCCATTTTCTGGTTACTTAAGAACCATTTGGGACAATAAAGTTGAATTCTTAGTGTGTTAATCCTTTTGAAATCATCAGTAGGCACCCATAGAGCTGCCCTATGAAACATGATTGTGTCTGCCATTTAGAATGCTTGTATTGTCAATGTTGTATGGATGGGATGAGTAGTTAAATGTCTCTCTGTTTCCCAATAAAGTAATATGTTCCCGTAACTACCTGTGGAAATATTGTCCAATGTATGCCTTTGCAAAACAATAGTTCTGTAATTAATTCTTATGGTAGAATGTTTGCATTATTCTTTAGATGAGCTATGCTTACCCATTCCTTGAAAATGAAAACAAAGCTTCTGTGGAGATCCATCTGCTCATTTTTATGTGTGCATTCCCAAAACACTGATACTCTGTGTATCTGTTTGTATCATGACATCACAGTAAATGTGCACTTTAAGAGCTCAACAGGCAGACTCACATCTGAACCACTTTGTTTCCCAGGCTTGGCAAGCTGGTACTCCTGCAGAGACTGTTTGGCCATCAGTAGCGATGGTACAGCTGTAGGTTCATTCTACTGTAATTGCATTATGGATATTGAATCCTTTCCTATCTTTGTTTAATGCCACCCTTCTGGCAGTGGGCAGAGGTCAACTATCTATGCTGATTTTATTAGATATTTTAGTAGCCTTTCATTGGGCTGATCATGAGGTTTTATTGAAATGCCTGTGGCTTCTTGCAAAAGATAATGAGGTTGCTGGTGATTCCTTTCTGGCAGGTAAGATAAGCAATTCCCTATCCTCATAAAGGCAAGCTACCTTGAGGCACTGCTGGATATGGGTTTAAAGTAGTAGGTGTTATTTTGAAATATTGTTTATGATCAATATGTGGATGATTTGTCCTTTCTGTATTACTATTCAAAGGATAATTTGTTAATATCTAAGACTGACATTCATACCTGTTCCTCCATTTTTAAAAACAATCTACTGGCAGTTTTAAATTTTATACAACACCTTTTAAAATAATTCTGATCTTTCTTACCACATTGAATCTGCAGCAGATCAGGTTCAGAGGAGAACGCTTATGCATGGAAAAAGCTGATCAAAAAAATAAGACCAAATGTAGACACCTTGTAGAATCAGCATGAATGGCAGGCATAGGCATACAGGAACAAGACACATGGACACAAACATGCTTGGAGACCCTAAGCTCCACTTGTATAATGGAGCCAGTAAGACATCAGACTTTTTGATTAGTAGGGACTATAACATTATACGTTTCACTCCTTCAACTCCCCTGCTCTTGAGTTTAGGTGCAATTCACAGAGTAGCTGGAGGGAAAGTGGGTTTTCCCAAACACAGTGTACTGTTTTGAATAAGATCTGTTGGTCTTGAGCGGCATGGTCTTGACTGGGCAATACTCACTCAGACCAGGTTCTTTTCACACTAGCCGTTATACAGTATGATTCCACTTTAATTGCTGTAGATACATTGTATGGAATCTTGAGCTTAATTTGGTAAGACACTAGAGCTTTCTAGCTGAGGCCTCTGAATACCCTTTCTAACCTGCACACTCTAGAATTCCATAGGATGGAACCATGGCAGTTAAAGTGAATGCATGGTGCTATAATTATTGTAGGCCATTTCTGCACTAGGCTGTTATAGCACTATGATTCCATTTCAACCTCCTATGGAATTCTAGGAGTTGCAGTTTGCGGAGGGGCATTTGAGGCCCCTCCCTAAACTGAAACTCCCAGGATTCCATAGGAGGTTGAAAGTGGAATCATAGCACTATAACAGGCTAGTGCGGAAATGGCCGTAGTCTATAATTACATAGTCTAAAAGGACCCCTGCTCCTTGTGGAGATTTCTTTTTTAAAAAATATCTTGATTGACACAGCCACCTGCTTTTAGCAGGGGGATTGTTCTTGGGATTGTCATGGAAGGAATTGTAATGATGAGGACCTGCAGTTCAAAATTTATCTCTATGCCACTGAAAAGAGCACAACATTAGTAGTTACAGCTGTTACAGGCTAGGTCTGGCATGAGGCTGTCTATCCAAGTGTCAGGCAACCCACCAGCTCACTGATGATCCCCAGCCCAGCAGCCTGCCCGCTAAGGGATATCCAAGGAGTGATATCCAAGTGTTCCCCTGCCACCTGGGAAAGAGGCAGCTCCAACAGTCCCTGAGCTGGACTGAGCGTGGTAGACTATGCCCCAAGATCACATGGGGGCCTTATCTTCCCTCAAGCTGGATCTGACATAACACTACACTGCCAAAGGTGTAACAAAAGTGAAAAAGCAATAACAAACCATGGAAAAAACCCCAGCTAAAACATACAAGCATTTACAAGGAGGGCAAGTGGACAGGAGGCAAGAAATGCCTGAATATTGTAGGAGAGCAGAGTGGGAGACAGCTCACTTTGAGTCTGCACAGCTGTACAGAGCAGTAGGGGGACATCCTCTCCCTCCCTGGGTGCTAATTTCTTCCTAGCCGCCTATATGCCATTTCTTGGTTTTCATCCTCCAGTTTGGAAGGTAGCCTGAATCTGGGAGGGCAAGTTGTTCCCTGGTTGAGACTGAAACAGCAGGTGTAAATCAGCCCAGTCTGGGAAGCATACAGCTGTCTCCCACTTGTAATCTTGTCAGGTTATGTCACTTCTGTCAGAAATGATTTGAAGTTGATCATAACCATTTGTCCTTGTTTTCCTTGTAGTTCTACAGTTCTCCTTCCACATTCATGGGTTTGACCTTTGCAAGTTTGATTATTCAGGAGGCATGTGTGTGCCTCCCCCCCCCATTCTCCTCCTTATGTTTTGCTGGATGTGGAGAAGGAAGGCGAGTGCCTGGAGAAAAGGCAAGAAAATGGGGGAGAGGCATGCACAAGCCTTCCTTCTCCCCTCCAGAGCTTCCCCCTCCCATTCCCTTGCTTCTGGCCCTGGCACTGAGAACTCATACTGAGGCAATAGGCAAGGGAATGGTGGGAGGAAGGCTCATACAAGCCTTCCTTCTCTCCTCTGTAGCTTTGACTTCCCGTTCCAACTCGTGCCTAGGAAAAGCTAAGGGAACAGTCATGTGAGCTGCCTTCTCCCCTCTAGATCTCCTTGCTCTCATCCCGTTGCCTCTGGCCTCAGTGGTGAGAACTTGCGCTGAGGCAAAAGGCAAGGCTCTCATGAGCCTTCCCTCTCCCTTCCAGAGCTCCCACCTCCAATTCCCTTGCCTCTGGCCCCAGTGTGAAAAAGACAAGAGAATGGGAGTGGGGGAGCCCTGGAAGGGAATGGGAGACGACTCATGGGGGGAGTTTTCACAATTTTTACACTTTCCCAAAGGTTCTGAACCCTGAACCATCACAAAAGTGGAGGGGACACTGTATTTATGTGTTATTGTGTGCCTTTTGGTGACCCTAAGGGGAATCTATCATGGGTTTTCTGGGGGCTGAGCGTGTGTGAAGTGTCCAAGATCATCCAGTGGGTTTCTATGGCCAAGTGGGGAATCGAACCCTGGTCTCCGAAGACTGTGGTCCTGCACTGAAACTACTACATTATGCTGAATCTCTCTATTTACATAAATCTATTTATACATTTTTCAAAAAAAATAATTAGCGTAATATAAGTCTCTCCTTTTTTGTTTCCAATCTATTGCTGGTTATTGGCTTCTGGAAGACTCTGGAACTAAGAAGAAGTAATATTTTCTTAGACATTTCATTTCTTTAATTTGTTGTTGTTTTTCTGCTGTTTGACATTTTCTAATCATGTGCAACTCTCGTTGGACTAGATTCTTTTTTTCTGCAGCACTGCATATTGAGACACAATTTGCTTTAATCAAGGTCCTTGGTATTCTGAAGTACTTCAGAACAATTTCTCTAGCAAATTTGGATAAATTCAGCAGCAATGTCTGACACAGTGATCAAATGTAATTGCCTTCAATTTCACACCCACAAGATCCTTGGTTGACTTCAAAAATTCCTCATACTCTGGCTTTTTGCAGTTTCATCACCATGGAATCTTTCTCTCAGAGCAGCACTCAAGCTTTTAATGCAGTTGAATGTAAAACTATATGGCTGAGTTTGGAATGATGTATGGGGAATTAGCCATGCAGCCCTGATTTTGTAGAATACAGGGCAAAAGCCTAGAAAGCAAAGTTTTAGAAAACTCAAGATGGCTTCAGTTCAGTTCAATTTTCATAGTTCGAAATCACCTTTTAGACCGAAACTAATATTTCTAAACTCACTGGAACATATATCCCTGGCTCCCCTTGATGAATTCAACTTCTTGCAGAAAGCAGAACCTTTGGCTAGGTTTATCCAAACAAAGTTCTACATGGAAGCAGGACTGAGGAACACCAGTTAAATAACACATTTGTCATTTCTTGGAGCAGAGATGGGAATTATGTGGCCATCCACATAATTGTGTTGAGCTGAATTCCCATTACCCCCTAGACAGTGCCAGTGGCAAGGAAGGCTGGGAGTTGCAGTCCAAGATATCTGAAACCTACACAATTCCTATTTCTGCCTTAGAGCAGGGGGTCATTATCTGAGAATTTATTCAGTTGGGAAAATATAAAAGGAGAACTGATGAATCACAGGCCATTTCCGCACTAGACTGTTATAGCGCTATGATTCCACTTTCAACATCCTATGGAATCCTGGGCTTTGCAGTTTCTTGAGGGGCCAGCTGGAGGGGCAAATGCCAGAATTCCATAGGATGTTGAAAGTGGAATCATAGCGTGGAAATGGCCACAGATGAGGTCCACCCCAATTTCCATTATCACAGATATTGCTGGTAGTCATACCTGTGATTGTCTGGCTAATGACTGCTTGCTTTGGAAAGGAAGCCTGTCTGAGATGTATTCTGGAGTAGCAGAAAACAAGCTTATTACATCTTCTGCCATGTAGAAGATAGAGTGAGCTTGTTCTCTGCTACTCCAGAGACTAAAACAAGAACCAGTGGTTTCTAATTACAAGAAAAGAGATTCCACCTAAATGTTAGGAGGAACTTCTTTAATGTAACACCTTTTTAACAGTGGAATAGGCTGCTTTGGAGGTTAATAGCATCTCCTTCTTCAGAGGTCTTTAAAGGGAGGTAAGATGGGCATCTTTCAGGAGTGCTGTGGCTGTGAATTCCTGCATGGCAACTGGTTTCCTGCAGTCCCTTCCAGCTCTAAGATTCTTTTATTCTGTTTCTCCAAGACATAAATACCATATTTAAGTAAAAGGATAGCCACAATAATTAAGTCCTTCTCTCTCTTAACAATCTTGTATAAGCTCGAGTATGCTGGACAGAAGGTAATGCTGGCAGATTCCTGAGTGATTTGCAGTAGAGCTTCAAGAGCCTCTGAATCACAGTTCTGTACTAATAGCAACAGATGAAAAGCATTTTCCTCCTGAATTTGGTTGCTGAAAATGAACACTTGGGTGAACCAAGAGTGGATTTTTGTGTGAAAGGACAAGAGAGCCTGGTTGTAGAACTGAGCATAATTCCTGGACTGAGCCTGTGCCAGAGAGCACCTTGTTCATTCATTGTGAGCATACATCTTGCTCACCTGAATGGCAGTTTTGCACAAGGCTACAGCTGATTGACCTCAGGAGGCAATTTAAAAAACAAGACAAAGTGGAGCCTGCAAATCTAACATGTGCACACACCATTTCCCCATCTCTTCTCTTGACTGTGCATTTGTGCCATTCTGGTTTCTGTCTTCCCCAGAGCTTGGAAATACCTGGTAACAAATATCTGGTTACTGGTAGCTAATTTTTTTTACCAGTGACAATTATATAACTAAGTTATATCACAGTTATAACTTAATTAGGGATAACTTCACTCCTTTTGCAGTCTAACTGTAATTTTAAAAGTTACTTTTATTGCTACAGAAATGTGGTCTTGGTAAATGGTGGAGGAAAAAGAGTACATGGTTCCAGTGCTGGCTTGTGCTACACTTCATGTTGTTGCTTAGTGGTCTGTTGTGAATGCTGACATGACAATGGCCATTTCTGCACTACACTGTTATAGTGCTATTATTCCACTTTCAACATCCTCTGGAATTCCAAAGAGCTCTCTGGCTGAGAATTCTAAATGCCCCTCCCTATACTGCAAACCTCAGGATTCAATAGTATGTTGAAAATGGAATAATAGCACTACAAAGTGTAGTACAGAAATGGCCAATGAAATGGGCAAGAGGAAAGTATGTTTTGCACTGCAGTCCAGTGCCTTACAGCATGCAGGTGTTTTTTAAAGCAACTAAAAAGTGACAAGTTTGGTTATTTTTTGGGAAACAAAAGTGTTTTCATAATTGTTGTTTTCATTGTACCTAACTGCTTTAACATTGAACTATGAAACTAAAGTAATTACTTTCAGTCTTTTGGAGTTGTGCCGTTTCCCAATATCATTCTTTTTCTTTTTTTTCTACCTTCACTGTGTCTTTGGCCCATAGTTTTCTACAATCTGAAATATTATATTGGACATGGACTGGGCAATAGAATCCCATATGGCAGTTGCAAAATTAGGAAGACTCTCAATAGTCCTCTCATTCATCCATCCAAAATGGCAACAGTATGCTTCAAATGGACCTGAGAGAAGTTTGTCCATTACTTGAGGCAGAAAGTAATCAGAGAAAATGTAAATGACCCATTTGTGGCTTTCCCTTTTCCTATAGGATTATTTTCGCCTTGCACGCTTTAAAATGACCTCGTTGATTGTGAAAGAATCCTGTACAAATATGTAGCAAATAGAAGGTTTTACTGGGCATTAGGCTTTTGCAGAGCATGTGTTAACTCCTTGAAAAAAATTTCTGTCTACATCACCTGCTTCAGCTGCTCTTTATATCCTTATACTGGAAAATGAAACTGTGAAGGGTAACACCATCTTTTTTTCCTTGTCTGTCTGTTCATTATCCCTCCCATGCTGGGTCTTTTTCTGAAGCCCTCCTCCCACATTTAACTTTTCTTCTAAAACCTTGTGTTTTTTGGCATTTTCCTCTCCTCTGTTTATTTCTTTGCTCTAACTGTCTCTTTCAGCTTCTTTGAACCAGGCTGGCAGCTGTGGCAGAAGTCTATTAGTGCTCAGCTTCTAAGCATAAGTGCTTTCCCTGCCGCGCTCCTTGCAGAGTTGAACTGAGTAAGAATCTAGATGTGCACACCAGAGGGCAATGATAATAGAGTTCTTCTGGTAGAGCAGCAGGAGTTGGTAGTCCTGCGGACTTCAGTAACTGGGATAAAGGTAGCCCACTGGCAGTTAACTTGCATCTAGAGTTGGCAGTGGGGAGCTTTGGTCACCTCCAAAATTTAAGATAAACAGATATGAAGGTTGGATGAGTGTATGTGCCACTTGTTATGGCTTGTTGGTAAAACAATTTTTACGCTTTGGCAGGCTGTTGAACTGCTCTTGAAAGGATGTGGAACCCACTGTTCTATATCTCATTTAATGCACTTGCTAGCTACATTTGTGGAGTAATTTGAAACATTCTAGTTGGCACAGAGGGTATCTCGTTAACGGCATGCCACACATATTGTCCTTAAAATATTTTGGCAAGGAGATTTGGGAATGGAAAAAGTAGATGAGTTAATAGCCTGGAGATATGATACTTGGATGTCGAACCATTTTCATAACTAATCTGGCGATCTTTCTTGTTTAGGGCAAAGTTTGTGTGAGCAAGACCATAAAGCTAGTCTTCTAAAACCAGATACTTTAATTAGCCAGCAGTGTTGTGTTACATTTTTGCCAGCAGCTGGGGGGGGGACAAAAACAAACCAGAAGGCAACAAATAAAATTAAGAGGAGCTTTCTGTTGTGTGTAAATTTCTTAAACCACTATAATTGAAGTTCACAAAATATTACATTAGCTGTCATCCCAGCTTGCTAGGCATGCTGGCTGAGAGATACTGGGAGCTATAGTCTGAAAAAGTAACTTTTCCAAGATATATCCAGATCTGTCCAGATCATCCCAAGTTAGGAAGTAACTAACCATGGAGTTAATCATGTATTTGAAAAGTTCACACTTTCTCTCTAAGGAGCCCTATGGCCTTAATCCTTCCTTTGGTGGAAGGCAGCGGGTGAGCAAAAGAAAGGAAGTAGGAATAGACACTTTTTGTTTTTATACTTCCCTGCCTCCGCAGAAATGGCAAAATTCAGAGGAGGCAATGCCAACAGGAAAGGGGCAGGGGAAAACAAGAGACTTTCTGGCTATTTTTGCTTAATTCCAACTGATATATAACATTCCATAGCTGAGTATGTGCGCTTTTCACTTGGTTGGTTTCCCCCAGTTGTTTTTGTTGTTGTTGTTTTCTTCTTCTTCTTCTGTGTGTGTGTGTGTGTGTGTGTTATGCAATCTTTGAGTACTGCTTGCTTTTCAAGCAGTGAGTGTTATTGAACTGTTTATGAGTTACTGAGTTGAAATTGTTACTTGATATTTATGACTATTTATTCCAGCCTTTCTCAAGATTTTTATCCTGGAGAAGCTGTTGAAAAAATTTTCAGACCTTGGGGAACCCCTGCCTGGAAATGATGTTATTTCCAGTTGAAAGAAATGTTTAGGGTGTTTTGTTTTGTTTTTCCACTCATGATTTCTTATGGAACGCCTAGCAACTTCTCACAGAACCCACATCCACCCACCCACAAATTGGTTTGGATTTTACATGTGTATGAAGTTCTTCAATAAAAATATTATTAGTGGGTAATAAGGCCTTTCTGCTTCTTAAGTTGGAATTGGTTTGGACATTTCAACTTTTCTCAGAGACCTGGTGAAAAAATACTTAACTGTTTGTGAGAATTATCTTCAGAATCATAATATTTGTTCAGATGGATTTTTTAAGAAAAAAAGGAAAGGAAATAAGGAACATGTATTGAAGAGAACTAATTTGAAAGGGATAAAATGTCAGAGAATTGCAGAGTGAAAGTGTAATGATGTACAGAATTGTCATGGCTCTTGTAAGTGTGGTTTGTTGTTCTGAGGCAGGCCATTTGGTGAAAAAACTAATCTATATGAATGCTAAACAGTGTCCTTTGATTTGAAGAATAGTGATGACTTTCAAACAGTTGAAAAGCCAATGCAGCTTTACTATTCAGAGTAGTACCACAGAAGAAGCCACCATCAGGGGCAGCAGAGACAGATGTTGTATGGAATAATATTTTTGATAATATTTTCAAGATTTGTTTTAGCTGGAGGTTGAGATTGGTGTTCTTTGACCAGCTCTGCAATAAAAGGGGATTGTGTGTTTTATAATTGGTAGCATATTAATGGTAGATTGTTGGTAGCATGATCATGATAACATAAAATTGGTAGGTTATAATGTGAAATTGACTCAGACACTTTTCAGGTAGAATGAGATAAATAATCACTGCTATAGCGTGATACTAATTTTATTCCATTTTGTCATAGTTATACGTCTTGAATTGTTCAGTTTGTTTAACTCAGGTAGTAGACTGGATGGTAACCCCACCCCTGTCTCTTTAGATGGAGGGACTGAGGGTCTTGTCAGCTGATCTGGATTATTTCTGGGGTCCCTTTATCACCTTCTGGCCACCTAGGCATCCAGCTCATGATGCTGGTGAAACCAGATAGGCAGTGTTAGCATCAACATCCCACTTAATCATAGTTAGGTACTGGATTTTCAGGATGCTTATATGGGAGAATAAGCAGGCTCACTGGTAATCTATTAGACTATTTATTATGTGCAGCCACAGGTACACTGACATATACATTCCTCTTAGGAAGAAACACAGACATGTCAATATCTGGGTGCTTTGCTTTCATCACATTATATTGTGTTCCATGTACAGCATCATACATTCATTACATTATAGTATATGACAAGTAAGATGTTACCCTTCATGAGGGCTGAACCTGTCTCCCTTTGCATCTGTCTTAGCAGGCTTTTCTATAGTGATCACATAGAAATATATTACCATCTTAAAAAATATAACTGAACCATATCCACTAAGGATGCTATCTCTTAGTGGACATATCTTTAAATAGGCATATGTGAAAGCACCGGCATCCAAGGTTTAATCTTTCTGCATTGTATAATCTAACAGCATCCATTACATATCTTTAAGTATCTTAATGGGCGTCTATTACAATCGTAGTGAGACATATATCCATTTTAGCATTGCCTAGAAAAGAGTAAAGATTTTCTCTCTCTTACCCACATGTCTGGGCAGCCTACCAATCATGAAGAACAACATGGCATGGAGGCTACATTGTAATCCTTTTTCATGTGTTGGAGGCTAGCAAAGCTGTTTGATTTCTGACTTCTCTTGGCTTCTTTTATTTTCTCCCTAGCCTCCACCCAGCTGTCAGCTGTTCTATCAGAACAAAGGTACTGAAAGTACCTCATTTATGTTATCCAATCAAAACAGAGATCTTTAATCTGATGTTATGCTGAGTCTTCTTGGACATAGTATAAACAAGTTGTGTAGAGCTGGGTCTTGGCTTTTGACTGCCTTCCATCAGATTGCATGAGTCATTGCACCTGCTAGGAGAGTTATTATAGTTAAATCTGCTCTGGGGGCATTCTTATCATTTTGTTCACATTTCAGGAGGTGTTCTGCCCAGAATCACCCTGTCTCTGTTTTCCCAGTATAACACAAACACACGTAGCTTTCTGCATTATAAATTATATTCCATAGGTATATTTCCAGACCTCAGAGTTGGCAACCAAAATAAGCCTAGCCTATGAAGGTGTCTACCCAAGAGTTTTTAAAGAATTTAAACATAGAATTGCTGCTCATATGAAAAAAATATATAGAATGTAGGCCAGCACCTCTACGTGAGGATTGGAAAATGGCCCTGAAAACATCCATGTTTTAAAAGGATATCCAAGGAATATCCAGGTATTACAGAAAAAGTCAGATTAACATCTAAATTTTGGGGTAAGCTGTTGAAAAATGTTATTAAAGGCAAAATCATTAAGCACATAGAAGACTCAAGATGGTATCAACAAATGTAAGCTCTGACATATTAACTTTTTAGGGTTCTTTGAGAGCACTGATCAGTTTTCATGTGTTATCTTAAACAAACCTTCATAAACCATGGAATGGAATAGACTCATAACCAAACACATGCTAAACTGAAATAGACTGGAAATAGATTGACCCTTCCTTCAGATGGATACGGTTGATCTGGTAGATTATTGTTCCACTTTGGAGCTTCCAAAAGGTGTCTGGTTAACTACTATTGGAAATAGGACTGGATGGATCTTTGATTGAATCCAGCAGGTCTTTTCTCATTGCCCCATTGCTATCTATAGTCTTCTGTACAACTGCAGAAGAAAGCAGATAAAAGAAAGATAAGCCAATCACTGTTCATTTGGTTGTCACTTGTCCCAGTACAAAGGATAGAGAAAAAGCCCTAATGCTTGCAAATATGCTTGACAATTGTAAGGACTTTTTGAGATACAGTGATTCCTCATAATAACTTGGTAAGCTCTACTTTCAAGAGCTGAAAGCACTTTTTGTGCATAAAAAACTGAAAAATATTTAATGCAGCCTCTTCTCTCAAGCTATTTATGAGGTCTGTAATGTAATCATACCTAATATGATATTCCATTCTATTCAAGTAGCAGCATATCAGTTTGTTAACAAAAATGAAAGAGGAAAAAAGCAGAGATCTTTCGCATATTGAATGATGTAGACTAGCATGGTCTAAAATAATCTTTTAGTTTGTTTTGTCTCTTTAGCATCAGAGACTTGGCAAGCATACATTTTACAACAGCCATTGTAAAGTGTGGCTTGTGCTGCTTTATAACTTAGGCCCTTTCCACACCGGGCTATTAAAACGGGGCAGAGCGACCTCCGATGGAGGTCTTCTACACCGTGGAGTGGACAGGGTCAGACTACTTTTCATAGTTCCATACCTCAGTCCACACAGGAGCGACCGGAACTGGTTGTGCGGCGTGTTTTTTAAAAACCTCTTTTTAGAGGTCTTTAAAAAGCATGGAGCACGCAACCCCGTGCCACTCTGCCGCCCGGCTCCAGAGCAGATTTGCAGACGTGTGCAAGTGCGTGCCTGCAGATCTTCTGGGGGCAGGCTTTTGGCTGGCGAGCTTCTCCAGTTGGTGGAGAGCCTCCACCAACCGGAAGCCGCCATTTAGGACGCCAAAGATCTGTGGAGCGGCGAACTCGTGCTGCTCCTGGTTGTGACAGACTTGCCCAGAGGCAGGAAAAATCTGGTGAGTAGTGTGTTTGGGCATTCCCCCCCCCACATCTGGAAAGGGCCTTAGACTTTTCTGAAATAAAATACATCAAAACCTAAAATTAAAATGCAACAAAATGTAATGTTAAAATAAAAAAATATGAAAGATTCCTCTCATAAATTAGTAAACCTCTCCCATACCTACAATGCAGATATATCTCTCTTAACGAAGTGGATGCATTCCTGGACATTACTTCTTTAACAGAAACTTTGGTACCAGAAGCAGAATAGGGATAGGTTCCTACACCAAAAAAAAAAAAGGAAGAGCAGTCCAACATGTTTCAGCAACTGTTTTATTCAAAACTAATAATATGTATATGTGAAGTATCACGTAAGATTTTCATAAGTAAACAAAAACATTGTGAACTTTCTAGAGACCACTTGAAAGCTTCTTCCAAAATGTACCCAGGAATCTCTTTTTTTTTCTTTCATGAGTCTCAAATTTCCTAATGGTTTCCAATTTGGTAGCCAGACATATATCTATGCTTTTTAACATACTGGGTATAACTGATGAGGCAGGTTTATCTGTGCCCTCCTTTTATCCCCATTTGGTCGTTTACACATGTTCATTAAGGGATTCTGAAGGCATCTGCTATTTACCTTTACTGCTGTAGGGAGACACACATAGCTACAGTTGGATAGGATAAAGTAGAATCCTATTCATTCCCAGCTCAAGTTATATTACACTGTTTGCTGTAGACATTCTGCTGTAACTTGTCATGGAAAGTCTGTGTTTCTTCAGCCCTCCTTCACCATCCTCCTAGTACAAATGCTGCTAAAAAACCTTCTAGCTATATAGAGGATGAGAAGGAAAGAAGAGATGAGCAGGTATAAAAAGACTTTTTTAAAAGGAGCTTTATATTAGAGGCTTTGTTAACAGAGGTCTGCCCTTATAGGATTTAATATGTTTACTTATAAGTAAGTTTCACTAATTGTAGAAGCAGCATAAGGTTGCAGTCTAGTTGATGGGTAGCCACTAAATCATAAACAAGTTCTAGCCTACCTTGGCCTGTAAAATTGTTGCAGAATGTCTTCAAGTAAAGACCAGAATTTAAATTATGAAAAAAGGAGAGATTTGCCTCTTGTATGGCAGTCTCTTAAGGACAGATGAGAATCTATCAAGCTTTCAAATACTGTCTGGTGCATTCTGGGAGTAGTAATCAACAAAAGTCATGTTTACAATCTCCAGATCTCATAGGATACCCTGGGAAATGCATGGAAGTAAGTTAAAGTTCATTCAGTCCTTAATAAACAAACAGCACAATCCAATGTGTATCTATTCAGAAGTGAATTGCATTGAGCTCAATAATTCAGTTAAGAAGATGGTGGGAAGAACGGCGCATGCCTATCAGGTTAGGAAATGTACACTGTCCTAGAATGTATCTTTTTAGATAAAAGCTCAATGTAGAACATTAAAAGTACATAAAATGTAATGCCCCACAATGTGCATTTAAGAAATGTGAGACTTTGCCTATTTGCCTCTCAGGTGATGCAGCAAACATTTAAGAAATGTGAGTTCACATCTTTTTATCTCTTTGGTGATCCCACATCTCCTAAATAGCTTCTGCAGCCCTAGGTTACCACAGCAGTGGGCTATTGTATCACTCCAGTAAGAGTTTACCCTTTACAATAGTTTTAGGTCAACTTTCAAGAACTGGACTGCCAGTTCAAACAAGAACTCCTTAGTTCAAATCTACAACAAGAATGTTCAAAACAGAATTGAAGACAAAGATATGTTACAGTAACACAATATGCCTTTTTCTTTTAGCTGTGACCCTGGGGGATGAATAGAAGTATTAAAACATCTGAGTACTGAATTTTGTTGAGCCTATGAAATAGGTATCAGGTGCATTGTAGCAGCTGTTCATCTTTCACATATGTAGCTCAGTTTTACCTACGGTATATGGATATCTTCATAGTAGTTGCAAATAATGTAATCTATGCATTCATGGAATAATGAATGTGGTATCAGTCCAAAGAAAAAGAAAAACATATTTCTTTTCCATAGATAATCTTTGCTCCTTATGTTCTTCCTGATTTCTTTTAGAGAAACTGGCCATCTTCTAATGGGACTCATATTTTTTTCTTCTGAAACCATTTGTGTCTATTGCCTTGTTAGACTCACTCCTATGGAATTTGAACATAGGACTTATCAATATCCCCTGCTGCTTCACACAGAGCATCAGGAGCTTTCTACAGATTTCATTGCGTTTGCAATAGGCCTCAAGACTTCTCCGGTCTGTCTCAATGTAATTACTTTTCAGAATTACAGTATAAACAAAGTAAAGTCCAGCTCCCTAACTGAGTGGCCAGCTGCAAAGAAAGTGGTTTGCAATATACCACAGCATGAGACTGATTGTTTTAAGCGTACACTCTCTGTCAGTGAATTGTACTAACTGGAATAGATCCATTGAAAAAATAGGACAGTGCTAAGTTAGCCTCTTATGAATATTGTTCCAAGTTTTCCATGCTTCCTGCTGATAGTTTTATTTGCAGAATGGGTAGTAAACTTTTGATGGTAGTAGGACTTATCTGGGAAAGAGTTCCTAGATTTACCAGTTCATCCATGTATCCCAGACAAGATTCTTTTGTGTGGGGAGATGAAAAGCAGTGTATCTGTACCTATATGACTGTGCTTTTCAGAATGTGTGCTTTTCATTTCATGAATGCTTTAAACAAATATTTTTATATAACATTTCTTTTTTTGTTCACTCTAACAAACACTACATGTTGTTCTGATTAAGGAGGTGATGCAACTTCAAAAGCACAGAAATTCCATTACGGCTGAGTTGCCTTAACTCTCCTGTTGTGTCTGTTATTGTAGCTTTTGCTGAAGAATATGTGACCTTACATAACATTATTACGTGCTGTTAGGACAAGGAAAAATAGAATGTATTCTAAGGTCTGAACAACACAAAGTAAGCTTCAGCTTTCCCTATTCTGTGTATCTGGCAGGCTATTAACATTTTTTGAGCTTCCTCTTTATGTTTAATTAAAATCAAAGTAATTCCTGAACTTCAGGTTAATCCACTCAAGGTGGCTTTAATTAGTGGGATTTTAATTTGCAATAAATAGTGCCATGGCAGAATGCAATGCTTGAAGTTCAGCTGTTTTGAGCAATTAAGTACTTCATTGTAATGATTAGCACTGGCATATATTTTCTTGTTACAAAGGAGCAGGTTGTGGAATTAGGAGATCTGGATTTTGTTCCTGGCTGAATGAGTGCCACATTTTGTCACAGCAGAAGGGGCTGAGTTGGAGGAGGTTGAATTGGACAGAGAATGATTTGAATGAGGGCCTGAGCAGACTTAGACTGTGAATATATACTAGAAGTGCAAAAGAGATCTTGGTGGCAGAAACCTGCAATATAATGAGTATTCCCACCATACCAGAACTCAGTAGGGACATGGAACAGTGAGTGAAGATACTATGTGAGGGTTGTATTTCATTGAGTTTAAAATCTCATGGATGGTACAATCCTTTACATATCTGCTCAGGGTATGTCCTGTTTAATTCAGTGAGATTTACTCCCAGGTATCTTTTTATAGTGTTACAGCCTGAAATTTAGGCCATGTCTGCGCTACACTGTTATAGTGCTATTATTCCACTTTCAACATCCTGTAGAATGCCGGGGTTTGCAGTTTAGGGAGTGGTGGTTAGAATTCTCAGTCAGAGAGCTCTTTGGCCTCGGAATTCCACAGGATATTGAAAGTGGAATAATAGCACTGTAACAATGTGATGCAGAAATGGCCCTAGAGTTGGTAGGGGCTGAGAATTTACTGGAGTGATGTCATTTTGGAACTTCATTTGAGGCAAGGCTCAGGCATGAAATGAGCTTTGAATAGTGAGAATCCAGCTCTGGGGTTTATTAAGCAATTATTTATGGACTATATAAAAGTAGCAACCTAACCAAAGCTTATCTTATACATTGCAAATGGGACTAGCCTTTCCTCTTTAAACAATCTGACTGATTTTGGAAGGGGATAGCTGGAGTCAGAGAAAGAAAAGTGAGTCAAGATTTCCATTGGGTCAAATTAAGACCCAAGCTTTAATTAAAGCTAAATCAAGAGCACAAGAAGTAACAAAGCCAAAAGAAAGAGGCAGATTTTTGACTGAAAGAGGACACAACAAATCTCTGTATGATTACAACTGCTGGCTAATTAGGCTCATACAGGCTATGACCTTAGGAACAAGAATTTGTCAATATATGAAAAACAAGGTTCTGAAGAAATGTGATTGATGGCGACTTTAGGCCTTCTCTCATTTTTATTGGTCTGCTAAGAAAAGACACTTCAGTCGTGTTCATTAATTTTTAAGCTAAGATTGGAATGCCTTGTCACTGCTGCTGCAACATATGGAATCTTTTTTTCTTGGACTTAATCCAACATAAAAGATAGATGATATAACTGGTGTCGTGTATGAGTAATGGCTGTCAGCCTTCTCTTTCCCACCTTTCAATTGCTTTAAGAAAGTGTCCACAGCAAGAATGTATAGTTTAATGCAGAGAAATCATTACATACCATCCAGGTCCCTCTGTCATTTAGCACTACAGAGAGCATTGTCGAACACCTATCTCTGATTATGACCTGACACAGGGGCTTGCAACTCCAAGGGAGCCAGTAAAGTCAATTTCCACCTGATGCCCCTGTAGCCCACTCCCCCAGCAAGCCCAAATACCTTCCTTTTTCAATGTAGTCCCTCTCAAAATGTCAATAAGCAGTCATGAGAAGTCATTTCCTGACACAATTTTGAGAGGAACTACAGA
The DNA here is from genome assembly GCA_948474755.1 of Ctenosaura bakeri. Classification (NCBI taxonomy): domain Eukaryota; kingdom Metazoa; phylum Chordata; class Lepidosauria; order Squamata; family Iguanidae; genus Ctenosaura; species Ctenosaura bakeri. Next base: position 215,526 of record CAOLHI010002595.1, read on the forward strand.
AGAAAGTGGAAATATTTGGAAATAGTATATGGTTCTGGAGTGTTTGTCCAAAATTATCTAAAAATTGTGCTGCATTTTTTTGTATAGGGTTTGAAGCTTTGTGGGAGGAAATAATTCTTCACTGAGTTTCCTCTCGAAGTCAGTGATGAGTAATTTCAGCAATTTTCTTCCCACTGCAGAAAAAGCTTTGAACACTTCCCACTGCAAAAAAAAAAAGCTTTTGAAGGCTATTGACAATTTGGGACTTATTCAGAAAACATTGTTTCTATGCAAATCAACAATGTCTGCTTTTATGTAAAATAAATACCCAATTGCAGCATTTTTTTCTTCAGAAAACAGTATTTTTTGTACATGAATTAATATAGTATTTCTGAATTATATATTATTTTCATGCAGAAAATGCTGGTTCCTGTGCAGAAAATGCTGTTTTCTGCATAAAATAACGATGTGTAAATTTTGCACAGAATAAGTCCTGAACTGTGAAGATTATTGTCAGTCCAGAATTCTTCTCATTGGGGTTTCTCAACACTAAAAACACATGTTACTTATTTATTTTTTCTCACAGGATGGGATATTTCTTGACCATTTTCCAAATATTTTCAAATTTTCTTTCCATCCCTACTTTGGGGACTTGGAAGACTGGTGAGGGGTCTTCAGGGGCCATAGGCATGCATCCCACAGGACACACTTTGTCCACCCTGTGTTAGTAAGTGACCCAATGGTGTTCTAGGTACTTAAGAATAGAATGCCAGAAAGGCAATTTGGTCTTTGTGATATGGCTGTGTAGCCCTTTTTTGTCCTGTGTGTGTGTGTGTGTGTGTTTTGTGGTGGAGCAGACCAAGGCTACTATTTTGAGTTTAAATATACAACAAGTGCAACATGATATCTTTGTCATTGTTCTCACATTGCTTATTCTCTTGTGTTTTGTGACCTTGTTGAATATAATCTGCCCAATGGTTTGAGGACAGGGTGGGGACTTCTGTGTTCTGTGAGGGCACTGTGCCTAGTAAGAAAGAAGTGGTGGAAATATTGCACGTAAAGAAGAACTCATAAGAGTTGAGAGGAAAAGGTACTAAGGAGGAATGTGCTTGACTAATCAGTTGTGCTATTTGGAAAGATTCTTAGAACCTGTGTAATTAAGGTGCTTTAGGTGTCCTTGGTGGTGCCTTTTGTTATTTCGACCATGGCACCCTCAGTGAGGACCCCCAGATATCCTTTCGATATCATTTAATTTGGACTTAGCTGGACTGGTTAGTGATTACCTCACTTCACGTGTTCGCAAAGTTCTCCGGATAAGCATGGACAGAGAAGCGGCCGTTAATGGTTTGCATTCCATTTCTCTTTGTAGCCAGCACCCAAAACTCACCCGAAGCTTTAGGGAACTTCCCGCCATGGACTCTTCAATAGCTATATGGCTCTCAGGCAAACTACTTTTGTAAGTTGGGCCATTAACGTCTCGGCCAAAGGTATTGTTTCTACATGCAAATCCCATCACGCGCTACCTGACCTCACCAAATCCTTTTGTCCAGCACCAAAACCTCTTTTGTTCCACTTTGGGACTGCCATAGCCGAAAGGCACGATCTTCCCTATAAAAACCCTTCATTTTTAACCGATCCTCGGATCACCTTCAACTGCCATCCCGCCATGCTGTTGGTGTGTTTAAGGGACTCCCCTCAGCGCCCCACACTGAGCTTTCTTCCCCAAATCTCCAACCTCTCCCCAGGACTACGGAACAGGTTGTATTGCCTCCCCTACAACTCTCTTTCTTTTCTAAGTTAGTTAGTCTGTGTCTGTCTTCTGTGTTTGTTCTTAATAAAGAATTGTTATTGTTTGGAAACACCTTGTTTAGTCACTCTCTAACCTGACGCTGTAGACATAGGGTGGAAGATCTCGCTTCGTTGCCCTGCCTCTCGCTAGCAAAACAGTGCTCTAAATCTAATTTCCCCAAATTTGGCATTTCTAATTGGCAAAGTCGGGTGCCCCTCACGGGACCCCCAGTTTCAGGGTAACACTTTTACCAGTTTAAACTGGTTCACCAATTGTGATCCTATTTGGAAAAAGTAGATCTGGCTTGAACTACAGCCATTGTGCTTAAATCCAGACTAGACTACTGTAAAGCTTTCTGAGTAAGTCTTCTGTGACAGAGTATAGGGGGACTGCTATCCGGAGTGGTAGAAAGCTAGCTAGCAACAGGTTGCTAGGTAACCAGAATGGCCAATGCAGAGAAAAACCCAGCTCTTTTACTGGGAAGGAGGGATTGAAGGCATGCATGAAAATGTATTTATAACAGGCACACTGGTTTGGGAGAGTGAGATTTCCAGAGGATTCAGACTTTCAGGGATCAAGGGCGAAGGGTGAATCCTTCAGCCATAGGAGTTCTCATCTAATTGAGGAGAGTTGAATGAGAGGGGAAAAGCCTCGAGAAGGTTCAGAAGAGAAAACAACCCACTGTTAAATCTAGGCTAGATTTGGGAACATAGCTTTTGGAAAAAAGGGAATCCAAAAGTGTGTGTGTGTGTGTTTGAGTGTTTGTGTGTGACCTGTGCCTTTATGCTGTTGTGAAGAAACAAGACACTGTTTAAATGCCTTCTGAAGATCTGTTTGAACTTGAACTGTTTGAACATACAAACCTAGTATGTTGTTCTGTTTGCTGTTTTAATAATTACACTTTTTTTTTCAAAGTTGATCTCAACTGAATGATTCTCAGTGATTATAACCAACCAGAACCACACTACCATAAATCTTTAAAGGAGATTTAATAACTGAAAGGCTTTACCCTGGTTACACAAAGGTGGTGTTTTTAGCCAAAGCCAGAGCTGTGCATAAAGTGGCAAAGTACTTTAGCGGACTTGAGAGTGGGGAGAACTGCCTTTCCAGTCAGAGAGAAGAGAAAGCAGAACTTGTTGGTTGTCTCCACATCTTCCTTTGAAAACAGTCAAGAAACTTAAGCTCACTAGGATACCTGTTCAGGTGGGACAATTTGATGATACCACATAAAATTTACATAGTTGTATTGACTACCAATTTGCTTCCAGGCTCAGTGCTATCCAGTTCTGTCCTCCTAACACCCAGAACACTTGGGTTCTGCACCCATATAAACCTAACTGACCCATGAGATTGTCCTCAGATGCACTGCTTATAAGAATATGTCACGATATGTAAAGGGTTAATCTGACTTGATGCTGCACTGCTTCTTCTGACCTTGCCCTTTAAGCACAAGGTGTAGACTGAGATAAGGCTATGCAGCTGTATGTTAAATGTATTAGTTGTAATTTATGTGTTTGACTAAGGCACATGTAAAGTACCTAATAATGTACAGCTGTGTGAAATGTATATAAGCTGTATGGAAAGCACTCTCTTTCTCTCCCTTTCTCTTGTCTCCTCGCTCTGCTGTTTTTACTGTTTAACTTTATGACGGGCTTTGCTAAATGCCTTAATTTGTTACCCGCAATAAACCTTTTGTATTTTTCCTTATTGCGGTCTGAAGTGGCTGTTTTTCCTCTAGGCTGTAGTTTATACCAGAGGTTCTTTGGAGGTCCTTGTTTGCTTAAACAAGTACCCCAGTTTTCAGGCTCGTTAGGCAGGCAGCCGACAGAATACTACTGAGGTTGGCAGTTACCAGCGGGGCTGTGGAGTCAATATACTAATCCTTTGACTCTGACTCTGGGTCTTCTGTTTTTCTGCTGTCCAGCTCTGACTCTGACTGTTTCATAAATGGAAAATATAAATTAATTAGTAATAACAAATTTATTATGGTAGCACAAGGCATTTCATGCCCACCACTTAAGCTACTTAGATTGAAAGAATGTAAAATATATTCATTTGATTAAAACATCTGAAGAAGAAAACGTTGCTAGATTCCTATGGAAATGAATATACAATGTACCAGGCATTTAATAAATTTAAAAAATGTAAAATAAAAGTACAAAATGATATATTTACCACATATTACTATAATATTGTAATTTTTTATATTGCAGCCAGAGTCAGAATTGGTACATTTCTACTAACTCCAAATCTGACTTCATCCAAAATTGCTTCCACCTTTGACTTGACAACTCTGACTCCACAGCCCTAGTTACTGGGGCAGAATCTTTTCAGTGGTGGCCCCACATGTGCACAATTTTCTGTCCTCCTCCTTCTAAACAGCCACCTTTTTAGCATTTTTGCTAGGTTCTGTATCAATTGCTTTGATTTTAATACCATTATTGTAAACTTCCTTACAAGGGTTTGCCCCCAAAGGTAGGGTTGCATTATATTAGATAAAAATAAAGGGAATATATTTTAACAGTTCCATATAACTGGTTTGTGGACACAGTGGAAACAAACATCTGCAATGCAAATAATTATGACTCCTAGTTATGTCTCCTAATGTAGAAGTTCTACATTGTTGGAATCCCTCCTAAGATGAAATTTTGTAGCTTGAATGAGGCATAATGGGAGCCATGTAATTTTTGTAATTGCTTCTCAGTGGTAAATTTATGTGGAGAGAAGTGCCAGCTTGAATGGGGGGGAAATGGACATAGAAACAAAAATGAGATGAGTGAAGAATCAAATGTAACATCACCAAAAAGAAGTTGGAGCTGAATACAGACAGCACCCTTAGCAAACCATTTTGAAAATGATTGTTTCTGCTTGAAGGTAGAATTGATAGTTGATCTAATCTACAGAGATAACTGCTGCTTCCTTCCACATTCATTAAGTTTATAATTCATGATGAAGCATTAGTCCTACAGGATTTATAAGACCCTTAAGAATATATACCTTCCAGGAGTTACTGTCACTGAGTTAAAAAAATCTTCACTTGCCAATTACCTGTGATATTTATGTGCCATTCAAGAGTTCCTTGATAGAGTTTAGTACTGAATCACAGCAGTAAGTGGCCTATACTGTAGAAATGCACTTGCATTGTGGAGCCCCTGGTATGACAGTTATCATGATGATCACCATCAGAAAATTACTGTGGTAAAGCAGCTATGGCATTGAATAGGAACATGCAGTTGCCTATTCACTTTTTGAAATGCATGTTTTTCAGGATTAAATTTTAAAAATGTATGAATGGAAGTCTATTCTGTTTTATCCTTCTGCAGTAGATCTTTCTTCTGTATCTTCAGTTCTTCTTGAAAACAGGGAAATTTGATAGAATAAGAGGGAAATAATTGTTATAAGAGGCAAATAATTGTTGGAAGAGGCATCAACACTTGCATAAAAGAGAGTAGTGACAAAAGGAAGCCTAGATAATGCCTGAGCTTGTTTTTTAACTGTTCCTTATCTTTCTTTGGTCTGTGTACTCAAACCTTTTGCTTCCTTATTACCTGCAGAAATCACTCCCCTTTCTCCCAAGAAGGTAGTTAGTCTCTTTGTTTTCCTTTGTCCAGAAGGGGCATCCAGGAGGCTCCTAACTCTAAATGGGTTAGGCTCCTAAATGGATGCTAGCTTACATCCATGAGAGCCAGTTTTTAGGGGCTTTTCTACAAAATCTCTGTCAACTCTTTTGTCTCCTTTACTATCTTGAGACTTCCTGAGAGAATAGATGTAAGGTGGTGGTATTATTATTATTATTTTATTAATTATTCACTTTACAAGAGCACCCATAGCAATTTCTCCTGTTTCTGTCACAAATTCATGTTAAACTAGTCCCACTGGACTCTGCTTAATATAAATGCTAAATACTATGGCCATTTCAGCACTAGACTGCACTATTATTCCACTTTCAACATCCTATGGAATCCTGGGGTTTGCGGTTCCGGGAGGGGAATGAGAAATGGGGAATATTTCTTTCTATTGTTTGTGTGAAGAATTTAAGGTTATTGATAATGTAAATATTGTAATTTGTTAAGATGTTTGTAATTTGTTGTTAATCTTTATATATATATATATATATATATATATATAAAGAAAGTGGAATAATAGCGCTATAACAGTCTAGTGCACAAATGGCCTATGTTTCTACAATAATCCGTGCAGATTGGAAGTGATATTGATATACTTTGACAGAAAGAAATATTTTTGATAATAGCATGGTTTCCAAAAAAACAATGAAATTCACACCCATTTGAAATCATAAACCTAATATTTTTCCCACTCAATTGTTTGAAAATTGATGTCTTACTCATTTTTAGTGTCCATATCAAGAGTGTTCATCTTATCTCAAAGTGCCCTAAATCCTGCTGAAATAAGTTGGAACTGAGGCTCAGTTCCTCTAACCACTATGTCATTGATCCTAAGCAGCCCAGCTTATTTATTTAATAGTATTGCAGAATTAATGATAAAGGATTCCCATCTGTAATGAAGAGGCCCCTGTTTAGATACAAGAATCCCTTCTAAAAACAGGTCTGTATGCACTGTTTGGCTACTGTTCCAGTATAAGAGGTGCCACTTTTTAAAAGGTGTCACATCTAGTGAGGGCAAAAAGAGCTTCCTCCAAAATGCCCACATCTCTACTATGGCTTCTCCTTACTGAGATCTTTAGGACCTGTCAGTTATTCTGGTGTGTGGGTGCAAAGTGTGGAAACATCAGGAATATAGCTGGGGGAGGGAGTGGAGGCATTGGCCCCAAAATAAGAAATCTGCTCTTCAAATGAATTTTCCCTTCAATTCCCAAATTTCAAGCATTGCAGGTAGTGAGACACTAAAATCATTTGCACCTAGAGCTCATATTTTGTTGTGGTTGCATTCTCTTGAAACTTTCCGTGCTCTTTTTGTTTAGATGCCTTAACTATATTGCTAAATACTCAACTGAAGTTTTAAGTAACAGCAAGGCTAGGAATATGGGGAATGTAGAAAAATTATATTGGGGAGCAGAATTCTTACTGAGGGGGCAGTGTCCTCATTTTGTCCCATTCCAATTGACAGTACCATACCTGCCTCTTCCCAACACAGATTAATTGTTATGCTGTACTGTTTACTGTATTTACTGTTAGTCTGCAAAGCATTTTTTTTTTTTTTGTGGAATGGAGAATTAACCCTGTTTTTGTAATTAGAAGTTGGACTGGTATATTTGCAACATGCAAGGTACCACTGGAATTTTTGTGTCCCTGCCCTAGCTGATAACACCCTGCACTTTACGTTCTCTTACAGTATCTTAAAATCAGAGGATTTTAGAGTTGGAAGGGACCACAAAAGACATCTAATCAAAACAAGCTTGCTCCATCTTCTACATGACATCTCTTCAGATGTTTAAAGATAACTACAGTAGAGTCTCGATTATCCGACATAAACGGGCGGGCCGATAGTCGGATAGCTGAAAATGTTGGATAATCTGGAGGCTCTAAGAAAAGACTTGAAATCACTACGAATTGCAAACATATTGAAGTTTTATTGCAGTAACAGTAAAAGTAACATTGCAGTAACGTTCCAGTAACAACATTGTAGTGTATAAAAAGTTCAGTCCTCTGAAAATTTAAAGAAATCAGTCATCCTTTTCTGCTTTTCCGAAGATTGCCGTTTCTTCGCAGCCAAGTCTCACCATCTTTGCAGCATCATAATGTCGACCCCCGTAGCTTCTTCTTGTTGCTCGATGTACTTCATTGTGATTTCTAGAGCCCTAAACCCATCGCCATGCGAGATTGTGAGAGGTTCAACAGATTATGCTTGCTCATCAATTTCTATTTCGTTGCCGTCGCTATTGACAAGAGCAACAATTTCTTCATCACTAATTTCATACTGATCGTCTTCGTTCATCCAGCTGTCAACCTCTTGCAAAGACACATCCTCACACCCAGGGATACGGTGTACTAAGGGCAGAATGCTTTCTTCGTCTTCATCTGTGCTTTCCATAATTTCATCTTCTTCTTCATTTTCGCATAGCAACTTATTCCATGATCTGACAATTGTTGGAGCGCTAACGTCACTCCAAGCTCTTGCAACCCAATAAGCAACGTCCTTTACATTGATGCGTTTCAATCTTTCAATCATGTCTTGCCCTTCTTCAATTTCTTCTGTCAGTGTCGACAGTAGCTTCCTGCGATAGTTCCTTTTTAGCGTTTCCAAAACGCCCTGATCCATAGGTTGGCATATGGCGGTGACATTAGGTGGCAGAAACATAGCCTTAATGTTCCCATCTTGAAGCTCCTCTGCATCAGGGTGCGCCGGGGCGTTGTCTAGCAGCAAGACTGCTTTTCTGGGGCGACCACTGTCTTTTAAAAATTTCTCCGTGGAAGGAACAAATTCCTTAAAAAACCAGTCTTTGAAAATTTCTCTGGTCATCCATGCACTTTTTTGATTGTGGTAGTACTTCACAGGAAGAGTGTTCTTTGAAATTGTTTTAAAGGCTCTTGGATTTTTGGACTTCCCAATCATTGCGAGGTCCATTTTGAGGGTCGCAGAAGCATTGCTGCATGCTAAAATTGTCAGCCTTTCTTTACTGCGCCTATAGCCTGGGGCTGCTGCTTCCGTTCTGGCTGCAAGACTCTTACTGGGTAACAGTTTGTAATTGAGGCCAGACTCATCACAATTAAATATCTGATCATCTGTTAGGCTTTCAGCTGCAACAAACTCTAGAAATTTTTTCTTGAATGCCTCCATTTCTTGAAAATCTGAAGACAGTTTCTCTCCACAAACACATAACTGACGGATTCCATAACGTTTCTTCCACCTGTCGAGCCAACCAACGCTGGCTGTAAAATCTGGGTCCCCTTCATCAAATTCCTTTCGAAAATGCAATGCCTTTTGCTGCAAAATAGGCCCTGAAATAGGCACACCTTTGTCTCTAAACTGCAGAAACCAAACATACAAAGCTTCACTGACCTTTTCATAGCCACACTTTTTCATGGTTTTCCTCTCTTTCACTGCAACATCAGTAGCTCTGGAGGAACACCATTTTTCTATCTCCAATCGGTTCTTTCTCCAGTCTCCTACAGTTACCCTTCCAACGCCATAGTCATCTGCTACCTTCTGCAATGTCTCTCCATTGTCCAGTCTCTTGATTGCCTCAAGTTTCTTCTCCATTGGCACAACAACCTTCTTCCTTTTTGTTGCCATGCTTTGAGCCTTGTTTTGGGGCCTGGAGGTACTCGCCCTGCTCGCTGCCGCCACCGCCGCCGCCGCGCTTGGGACCACGCTTTCGGGCGAGGCTTTACTCGCCCTTCTCTCCTAGCCACGCCCCCAACCAGCCACGACGTCAGATAATCCGGAATGTCGGATTACCGAAGGACGGATAATCGAGACTCTACTGTATCATGTTACCTCTTGGTCGTCTCTTCTCCAGACTAAATATACTGAAATCTCTTATTCTTCTGCAAAAGGCTTCATTTCCAGATCTTTGATCATCTTGGTTGCTCTTCTATGGATATGTTCCAATATCCTTCTTGAACTGTCATGCCTAGAACTGGATATAATACTCCAAGTGAAGTCTGCCCAAAGAATAACAGAGTGGCCTTACTACTTCCCTCGATCTGGACATACTCCTGTTGATACTATAAAGAAGTTCTAGGGTTAACTATATCTGGAGCCATGCTTGAAAGCCCAAAGTCCTCAGAGCCCATTGTGCACAAAACCTGCCTTTCCCCCAACAACACAAGCTGCAAAGATTTGTGGGAGTCTTCACATTTGGTGGCAGTGGAGGTTTAGACAGAACTTCATATTTGGTGGAAAAGCAGTAGGCTAAGCAGTAACTTTTCATACTCCTCTTTTCAATTTTTGTTTAATATATCATATAGCCTGAACAAAGATCCTACAGAATTTGCTGATCCTTTTGCAATGTTCTGGTTGGTATCCTGTGGACCAGAATAACTGTAAATATTCAATAAAAATCACTTTGAAGATTTTTTCTTTTGGCCCTCTTCATTCCAAAAGCATTAATTAGTCCACCCCCATTGAATGTGTTGCTCAAGTTCATATTTGATTTAAAAAGTAGATAGTTAGCATAATCATTTTTGCCCTGTAGCAGAGTGTCTGAAGTTTTTTTAATGAGTGCTAACTGATTTTGTTTATTAACTAAGCAAAAAAAAAAAGGTCTATTGAACTATATGTGCACCTCATTGAAAATTGGTTGTTTTAAAAATTTCATTCAGTAAGATAAATTTGGTAAGTGGTGAGAGTGACTTGAATTCTTTTGAAAAATAGGCTTGATATTCTGTAACACACACAATATTTCACAAGGGAAACTCACATATCTATAGCATATTTGTGAACTAGACATTTTTATTCATATGTATTTTGGACTTCTCAATCCCTCCAGCAGTATTGGTTCCCATATTTTCTGATTGTTATGGTGCTTTGTTCCCACTGCCAGCAATCTCTTCTTCCTCACTATGCACAAGGAATCTTGGGACTGGTAGTTCCTGAGAAATTGTGTCACATAGGAAAAGGTTGTGTAACATAGGAAACCAGATATCTGTTTCTCAACCTATAAATAAATAAACTTGCAGTTTAACTGCAGAAGCACTAGCTCTCTGTTTTATGGAAAGGCCTTGGATAGCAACTCACTTTCCAATATTTGCTCTAGTGTTATTCATGATTGCCTCCAGCACTGACCTCAAGATCTGGGAAATCACAACATGCTCTTAAAACCTGTGATTTCAATGATGTGAATAGTCATTTCTAGTGGCCATCCATACTACTCTAAGCAGGTGCTCACAAGCTGGACACAGTCTGCCTCTGGGGTTGTACTTAAAAGGCTTTCATACCACACAATTATAGTACTTAAATTCTACTTTAAATATCTGCATCCTGTGGAGTCTTGGGTCTGTAGTTTGGTGAGCCACAAAAGCTCCCTGTCTGAGAATTCTAAACAACCTTTCCTAAACTGCAGGAGTCCAAGGCAATTAAAGTGGAATTGTAATGCTATAATAGTGCAATGTGAAAGGACTCATTCTGTGGAATCCTGGGATTTGCAGTGTAGAGAGAGGTATTGAGGATTCTCAGTCAGAAACCTCTAGTGCCTTACCAAACTACAAATTCCAGGATTCTGCAGGATTCAGTTGTGGCAATTAAGGTAGAATCATAGTGCTGTAATTGTACAGCATGAAAAGGCCCAAAGGTTTACCAGCCTTGTAAAACGAGGGGCTCCTTTCCCACTACATAATTATGCTACTTTATCTTGGCCGCATCCTAGGGAATTCTGAGATTTGCGCTGGAAGGAAGGGTATTTACAATTGTCTACCAAAGAGATCTATTGCCTTACTGTGCTGCAAACCCCAGGATTCCACTGGATGCAGCTATGGCAGCTAAACTGTAATCAAAGTGGTAAAAGTTACACTCAGCAAATACAGGCTTTGAGAACCCTGGATCACCTCAGTGCTACAGTGAGGTGATGGGGTCTGTGGGAAATAGGTACAGAAGGAAATAGTTTTCTGAAGAAATCTTCAAGCATGATTTAGGGATAGATAAAGATTTTGTTTTGTGTTCATTTTTAAGGAAACATCTGATTTGTCTTCCCAGAACTAATGAATTAGAATGCAGTTATCCTTTGATTTTCACACTTCAAATTTTACAACATGATCTTTAACCTCAAAGAAGAAGAAGAAGAAGAAGAAGTAGAGTAGTAGTAGTAGTAGTAGTAGTATGTGTGTGGGGGGGTTAAATTTAGGTTAAAATGGATTTGAAAGCCATATTCTATGGGGGGAAAATGTACAAAAATAATGTGAATTTTCATGTTCAAAGAAACCTGACAGACTGATGTGGTAATGGGATGGAATGGATTAATGTAGTACTTATGGGAACCCAACAGGCTAGGAACAGACTGACCCCATCCATCCTTGATTTATCCTTGGTAATAATGAGGTTGCAGCCTTGGCTAGGGAGCCCAGATTTCTGAGCGTGACAAGGTCCCCACCTGTTATGCTTCAGCCTCGTGTGAAAGAGAACCCCATTGAAAATATCTTTTGTTGTTGTTGCTGGCCAGCCTCTGAAATTGCAGTCAAACCTGGGCCTGGAATTCTGTATAGCACATAAAAAACAATTTATGGTTTCATGAGGAGGGCATGAAATTATGCAGGAGGAAAGTCTCTACAAGGGTGAATGGTTTAAAAATGGCATATTCTCACTCTCTGTCAGTGCTTTGTTTCATCATATCTGAATGCAGTGATTGAGGGTTCAGGGTTCTTTTGTTGGTGTGTGAGAGAGAGCATACAATTGTGAGGATTTTATTTGTTGCTAAGCAACAGGTCTCTTGCTTCTTTGGAAAAAAGAGAGAGAGAGAGAAAGCTGGAGTTATTGCCTAGCCTGATCTTTCCAGGGCAAAATGGCTAATCATTTAGAACTTTTATTTTGATTCCAGTTGCAGATTGTAAACCCGATACAATTTTGTACTGACCCAAAATCTTATCCTTTGCCACTTTCTTTGTCGTTTGTGATTGTGTTTGTGTGTACTACATTAAAATTGGTTGATAGTTTGGCTCACTATCAAAACAGAAAGTTAAGGCTCTGTGGCTTCAATATTTAAACTGTGATATCATGTTTTTCTATGTTCTCCTCACTTTCAGATGTAAAGCTGAAGTTATAAAAAAGCAATTACCAGATATCTTTTGTTGAAACAGGAGATAAGCACAAAATCTGCTTACATTCTTCTTTACTGGTATACAATTGTGCTTTGTTTAATCTTAGAAATCATCTGTGCTTCCTAACTTATCACAGTGAAATGGAAAAATAGATTTTTTCCCCAAGATTAAACCAATCTATGGCTTCAGATTTCATATTAAAAGCAAAACGTGTAGTGCAAAGAAAGATCACAAACTACTCTGTCATATGTTTATATCTGATGAAATAAATATCTGATTTCAAATTTTACTCATCTCCTGTTTGCCAGTTCAGATCTCTTCGAAAGTTAATGCTCTGTAAGAAAAGACTGAAATTTTTGTTTAGTTGGTATGGGTGGAGCTATAAGACAGTCGAGTGCTTTTGAAAATCAGATAACTCAATCTAAATTCACACTTACTTTATTTAATTTTATTTTAATGTATCTGTACATAATTCTTTGTACAATCTATCCCCTAGGCAGTTCACAGCAAGACAGTCTAATACAATACAATCATATAATTAAAGTATTACTGAATGAAATTTACAATTAAATTCCAAATTCAGTACCACTTCAGAACTAATTCAGGCAGCAGAATGAATTGCTCAACTAAAGTGTTTAAAATACAGCTTCTTTTCCCAACAGATCTAAAACGTTCATTTCATTTAAAATGCCTAAGAGAATAAAAATGTCTCCGGATACGCTATCTGAAACTCCACATACACAACAGATAAGTGCTGTAGTATAGACCAAGGGATTGCCATCTTTTAGAATGCTTGTCTCTCTCCTTCGTGTTCTAAGGGAAAATAAAGAATCAAGTGGCTCATGACCTATTCTCTGTCTCAGAAACTAGAAAAAAGAAGAACTTCTAAATAGTTAATGGACTAGACTTCATGGCACTATACAGATCTTTGATTCCTTCCCAAATTCCTCTCCCATCACAGATCTGTATTGTTGCCATATAACAAATTCAACAACTTACTGACAATCTGGAATTTATTGAAAGCATACTGAGTTTACTTGCATAGTTCACCTGAGCACAGCTTTGTTGCAGAAGTGTTTCTCAAAAATGGTTGTCACAGACCTGTCCAATTTCAGCCCAGTTTCAGGTGACTCTCAAGAGCTACAGCCTGTCCGCTTCCTCTTGCTTGTTCATTCTGTGGCACAAGGTTCTGCTACCTCCTTTTAATTGGGACTAATGTCAACAGCAGCAAGTCCTTATCTGTGCAATACATAGAAATAGCTGAGAGTGGGAACTGGTTAGAGAGAAAAGTTGGAGGGAAGGAAGGAGTTGAAAGATAGCGAGAGAGAGAAGAGAGAGAGAGAGGATGTAGAAAGAACTGTAGGTTTTTTTATTTATATTTTTATTTTTTAAATTGCTTTGAGATGGTTATGTATGGGCTGCTGGTTGATTACTGGGAGCATGGAACACTAGCTTAAATAACAAATTGGTTTCAGTTGCATGCGCTGCACATCTTTCAGTAAACTGACACATCTGAGACTTGCTTGAGTCCAGCACTCTACTGCTGACAACTAGCCACCTCCAAGACAGTGACAAAGCTAGAACTAACCACAGCATACGATGCTATTTATTGTTTTTATGTGTCTTCAAGTTGACTCTGACTTGTGGCAATTCCATCATAGGGCTTTTTCTGGCAAAATGTGTTCAATTGAGGTTTGTTATTGCTTTTTTTCCGCAAGCTGACGGTGACTTGCCCAAAGTCACCCAGTGGGTTTCCATGGCTGAACAAATTTGGACCTCTCAGTCTTTCAGAGTCCTAGTCCATCTTCAGTCTTCCAGAGTTTTACTCTGAAGCTCTAAACCACCATACCCATCTGCCTCCAACCATACCCATATTGTCTAAATTGTGTGTGTGTGTGTGTGTGTCAAATTCAAGTCTTGAAACGACATGCAGATCTCACAGCTATTTTTGCAGCTCCCTGCCATTCCAGTGGCATTTTTTCTGGGAAAAAATGGCTAATTGCTTCTTCTGGCAGCCTCTGAGAGCAGTGTTACACTCTTTAAGTAGGTTGCAAATGGCTGTACCCTCACACACATTAAAAAAAGTTTTTCATAAAGTGAATATTTTAGGTTTTTTATTATTTTATATCCTTTTAATATTTTTAACTGTTTTAAATGCTTTAATGTGTATATTTATTGTTGGAAGCCGCCTTGGGTCCCATTGTGGGAAAAGGCGGCCTACAAATATAATAAATAAAATAAATAAAATAATATAAAGAAAAATCCACTTCAGGTTTTGTATTTTTGTTTATTTGTTTCACTTTTGGCAGTTCATATATTCCAAAGAGCTTCCCAGGGACAGAAAAATGGCCCCTAGAACTGCCACAGTTGTCCATCCCTGGCATAAATGATGCAGCTGTTAATGGCAAATCTGCTCTGGATTTTATTCTCAGTTTTTCAGGAGCTATCCAAAGAGCTGAACCCTGTTTTCCAAAATAGATTTAGCACCTTGAATAGCCCCTTTAAAATATAAACTAAAACTTTCATGGGAACCAGTAGTTATCAGTGTTTCACATATTTTACCCTGCCTCAGGGGTAACCAGCAACACTCCTTCCCTT
The DNA here is from genome assembly GCA_948474755.1 of Ctenosaura bakeri. Taxonomy (NCBI): domain Eukaryota; kingdom Metazoa; phylum Chordata; class Lepidosauria; order Squamata; family Iguanidae; genus Ctenosaura; species Ctenosaura bakeri. Next base: position 230,565 of record CAOLHI010002595.1, read on the forward strand.
TGCATGCACTCCCTCCCACATGATAGTAAGTTCACAACAGAGCCTGTGATATCTGTTTGATAAAATGGGTCAATAAAAATGGGCCACCATCTTCTCAGGCTTGTTTGGTGGGAACAAAGGAGAGGGCTGCTCCCAGACTGTGGATCTCTCCCCTTAGGGAGCCCAAAATGGCCACCTCCTTCCTCTGCTTCCATCAGCAGGTTGAGAGATTTTTATGCCATCAGGCTTTTGGAAACAGACTGAGGTGGGCTTTTAATGCTGTGTGGTTCTGCTTCAAAATTTGTATGCTGTCTTTTATTGAATTTGAATTTTTTAAAGGTTTTAACTTTATTAATTGTTTACAGTAATCAATTTTAAATTAAAAAAAATATTTTTATTGAAGCTTTTGTGTCGTATTATTTTTAAATATGCTGTTAGCCATGAGTTTCGTTTTCGAGAGAAAGATGGGATATAAATTAATAAAAGAACAACAATAGAACACTGCATTTTTTAAAAAAATTTTTACTGAAAAATAGGATCACCTTATACTATTACTGGGGTACAGCATGCACTAGTCCTTTTCTCTTTTTCCTGGAAGATGCTGCACAACTGAAGAAATCACCTGGCAAATCTAAGCCCAGCAAACTCTATGGGGGAAAAAGACAATGCCTTTCCAAATGCTAGAGGTCATTAATAAAACTTTAAACACCTGTAAATGAGCACTTCCTTAGTGTTTCTCAAAATGAGCACAGACTATTCTCAGACTGACCTCTCCTACACTGTCAAGTTTCAATTCAATCTGCTGAGCTGTTTTTTAACAGCAGCTGTAGAACCTACTCTACTCCCACCACCCAATAATAATAGCATAAGTTCCTTTATCTAACCCAGTTTTCATGTAGGACTACAATTGTAATGCTTAGAATAAGACTGTAGAATAGGGGGTTCTAACTCTGTAGCACTGGCAGCACTCTTATACTGCATTAGACCACTGGCCTATCTTAGGCCCTTTTCACACGGGGTTAAAAAAACGGTGTAGAGCGACCTGTGACGGAGGTCGTCTACACCGTAATGTGGATTGGGGCGGACTACTTTTGTGTAGTTCCACACCCCAATCCATGCAGGGGTGACCGGAAGTGGCGGCGCCGTGTACTTTTTGAAAACCACTTTTCAAGTAGTTTTTAGAAAGCACAGGGTGTGCAGCTCCGTGCAGCCCCGTCGCAGCGCCCGGTGTGGATTTGCAGGCGCACACAAGTGTGCACCTGCAGACTGCCCAGGGGGCGGGCTTCCGGCTAGCGAGCTTCTCCGGTTGGTGGAGAGCCTCCACCAGCTGGAAGCCGCCATTTTGGATGCCGCGGGACGCCGCAGGACGCCACCGCATGTGGAGCAGTGAACTTGCGCTGCTCCACGTTGCAACGGCTCCAGTTAAGCTCCGTTTTGGCGTGTTTTCGGGCGTGGCTTCCTCCTTGTGTGAAAAGGGCCTTAGTGTTATCTACAGTAATAAGCAGTGGTGAATGGAGGGCAGGGTTCAAATCCCTACTTCGGGAAACCCACTGAGTGATCTGAGGTGAGTTGTACCCTCTCTGCTTCAGAGGAAGGCAAAGGCAGACCCCTCTCTGAACAAATCTGACCAAGAAAACCTTGTGATCGGTTCACCTCAGAGCTGCTGTGAAATGACTTGAAGTCAGAGAACACAGCAATGCCACTGAGACATAACACTGCTAAAACATCCCTGCATTTGTAGGAGTAGCATCTTCAGAGACATGAGGTAACTTCCAGTTTCATCTTCAGCCATTTTGGGGGCACTTGGGGATGGGGCTAATGGGTTTGGGGGATTCAGGAGAATGGGAGGAGCACAGTATCTTGGAGTGTTTTGTAGCTTTTTTTCTTATTTGGGGCAAAAAAGGGTTGTTGTTTTTTTAATGGAATGGGCTTCTAGAGATTTGCAGGGGTGATTTGAGGGAAGAATGGTTTCTAAAAGGAGCTTGGAGGCCATATGCAGTCTGCAGACTTAGCTTTCTCCACCTCTGATTTAGATAGCACAGAAAACAATATTGAATTGTTGAATACTGCACCTTGCATTTGAAACCTGCACCTTAGATTCATGTTTTTAATGTCCTAACGTAAACTATGCAGATTTCTTAGGATACCTGAGGAACCAAATAATATTGTTAGCAACTTTGCTTTTAAAACTACCTATTCTAAATATTTTTGCCTTTCATTTGGCATGGGGATGGGGATGGTGTGTATGTGCCTTCACATCACTTCTTGATTTATAGCAGCCTCATGAGTTTCATAGGGTTTTCTTCAGCAAGTGCAGCTCAGAGGCAGTTTGCCATTGTCTTCTTCTGGAATACAGTATGCAGTTTCCTTCCTTGTGTGGTTCTTCTCAAGTTTTCTGGTTGTGCTTCAGCCCTACACTAGTCAATTTGAGTGAGATAACAGCCTTTATGGCAGAGGTGAACATTGTGCAGTGCTCTGAATGTTGTTGGACTAAAACTCCCTGCAGTCCTCACTATTGGCTCTAATGGTAGGGGTGACTGCTGGGAGTTGCAGTCCAACAATATCCACTTCCCACTCCTCCTTTAGGAGAATCATTGAAACATATTGTGCTCAGTGTATCTTTTGGTCCATACTATTCATTACTTTCAAACTTATAGCTTATTGGCCCTTTTTCTTTACCTGGAAAGGTACTAGGTAGGTGACTGAGAGTGGATAAAGATGAATGGAGAATATTTATTCCTCTCCTCATCCACCTGTTGACAGTTTCAAGTTCTTCTTCCCACTCTTTTTCATATGTTTTTAAAATTGCTGAAACAGGAAAATGACTGGTGGGAAAAGGGTTATGTGCCATACTTTGTTACTCTACCTTCAATCACTTCTTCCTGAGTATATTTTCAAGATGACCAAGTACAACTGGGCTGTTTATGGCCCTTTCCACACGGGGGTAATAAAACGTCTACACCGTGGAGTGGATTGGGGCAGACTACTTTAGCGTAGTTCCACACCAGGAGCGACCGGAAGTGGTGGCGCCGCGTGTTTTTTAAAAACCACTTTTGAGGAAGTTTTTAAAAAGCATGGAGCGTGCAGTCCCGTTGCAGCGCTCGGTGTAGATTTGCAGGCGCACGCAAGTGCATGCCTGCAGATCTGCTGGGGGCGGGCTTCCGGCTGGCGAGCTTCTCCGGTTGGTGGAGAGCCTCCGCCAGCTGTAAGCTGCCATTTTGGACGCCGCAGGACACCGAGGAGTATGGAACAGTGAACTCGCACTGCTCCACGTGGCGACAGACTTACCCGGTTGCTGGTTTACCCGGTTGCTGCGTGTTTTACCCCGTTTCTCCCTCCACGTGTGAAAAGGGCCTATGTGTAGCACATAGTTGGTTCTTATTTCCTTCTTCACAACTGAAACTGCCACAAACTGGTCTACTGCAAGGCAACTTTCATCACTGAGCTAGAATCACCTTGGCCACTTTGACCCCCAGCCCCTAGTCTTTCTCCATTATTTCACCTCATGTATTAAGGCCTAAAACAGGTGAACTTATTCAATTAACCGGGCAGAGGAATATCTTGAGTGAGAGTAACAACAACAACAAATTTAAAGTATATATTGCCATGAAAACAAGCTATATTGATCAAATTTTTGGGATATCTTGATATATTGTTGTTCTGATAAAACTAAATCGACATAAATGAGAAGAGATCTAGAATAAGGATATTTTCTGTGGAAATTCTAGAGATCTACAATAAGGATATTTTCTATAGAATAAGATCTGACATTTCTTTCTGTTGAGAACCTATCATAGGTGGAACCTAAACAAGTAATAATTTGGTAACTCCCTGATAAGTCCCTGACCTCAAATAGTACCTGCCTTTAAGGATTTTGATAACTGAATGGAGTGAAATGGTCTGTTTCAGGGTAAACTGTGTAATCTTCTCTGCAGGCACTTGGTTATTGCTTGAAGATGCATAAGACCCATTAATAGCTTTCATCATGTTCTGCAGAAGCCATACTTCAGTTTCAACCCATACCTCAGTTTCATTTCTCTGACAAATCTGTTGATATTCAGAATTATTTCAAGGTCATTTCATTTTCCAGTGAGCTTCAGATATTGAAACATTATCTTTATGAGGTAATGCATTATCATTAAAAATAACATCATTTACTTTTTTTACAAGTAACACTTCCCTAGCATGTTACTTTTAATTTTTTATAAATATAAAAATAGAGAGAAGGTCCCAAATTCCCTCCAATGACTCTCAAAACAGTGGTTTGAGGTGATAAATGTCACATGCTACATCCCTCAAAATTACAGTGTTTCCCGTTGTTACATAATTTCTTAAGATGAATATCATGTCTTTGTTAATCTCCCCCCTCCCCAAAGGAATATATTACATGCAGTTATTGCTTTTAATGCCTCACATCCTAGTTCTGGTTAATTCCTGATTTTGGTGAAGTTTGAACCAGAGAAGTCTCTGCTTAAAGTTCAACCTGCAAAAGTAGATAAAAGTGGGGTTCTGGTTAGATATAGGATATCCTTTCTCCTTCTAGCACGAAGTTTAAGGGAATGTCTTCCATGTTGTTGTTAATGGCCATCAAGTTGTCTTTGACTTATGTCAACCCTATGAATGAGAGATCTCCATGTCACCCCATCATCAACTACCCTGCTTGGACGGGTCTGCAAACTCAGGGCTGTGGGTTCCATGATTGACTCTATCCATCTCTAATGCTGTCTTCCTCTTTTGCTACTCTCTCCTACCTTACCAAACACTGATGTCTTTTCTAGTGAGTCATGTCTTCTTACTTGTCTACAACAATTTCAGCTTAGCCATCTTGACTTCTAGGGAGAGTTCAGGTTTGATTTGCTGTAGAACCCATTTATGTATCTTTGTAGCAGTTCACAGTGTTGATAGAACTGCTCTCCAGCTCCACGTTTCAGCTGACTTGATTTTCCTCCTATCAGCTTTCTTCCCTGTGCAGCTTTCACAACCATACATAGATACTGGAAATAAAATGGCATGGGCAATCCTAACTTTAGTATTCAATGATATATCTTTATATCTAAGATTTATATGTTAATTCAAAAAAATATATAGATTTTGCAATGTCACCAGAAATGTTTTTGTTGGGAATTATTGATAATTTGACAGAAAATATGAGCAAATTATTTGATACATGACAACAGCTGCAAGAATGCTGTTGGCCCAAACTTGGAAGTGGGTTGACACACCAACAACAGAAGAATGGATTGTTAAAATTGTGGATCTTGCCCAAGTTGCAAAATGGATGTGGATTTTAGAAGATAGATCAACTGATTTTTTTTTAAAGACTGAAGACCATTCATGGATTTTTTGAGCATTAAGAAATCTAACAACGTAATAATCTGTGGTTATGATTATTAGTAATTCTGTTAAGTTGAATGTATTTAGATCTGCAACATAAGAAATGGTATCTTAACTGATTTTTCTTTTTCATTACAGTTATGGGGGGATTCAGAATTCATTTGTATGTTAGTGCAGAGTTGTGTAGTATAGTTAGGATGTGTTAAATGTAACAGGTGAGTCTTTTACTAATGGGTTGTGTTATTACGTAAGATTTTTAGTCTAGCCTGATTTAGTTTAGTTTAGGTTTAGTCTCAGTTATACATGTGTAATGTTTGTGTGTGGTTTGCTTCTTTGCTTCTCTTCTTTCTTTTTTCTTTTCCTGCGAATATGGATTGGTTTGTTTGTATATTCTTTTGAAACTAATAAACATTACATCTTTTTTTAAAGAACTGTGCAGGCCTAAATATTGCAGTTTCAAGATGCCTGTGAGGGAAGTCACTTGCAAAAAACAGTTACACAGATGCTGGCCTTTGGGTGCGTATTAGCAACCAAAACATTTTAACAACAGCAGTAGAAACCAGCTGTGAGGCTAAGTATTACAGCATGAAGGAATGCACAGAAGAAGCTCTTCTCTCCCTGTTCTTCTACCAAGCTGTTTGTCTTCACAGTATGCTACAGTGGATTTCACCCTTGGAAGTAGCAAGCCTCTATCCAGTGCTGTTTTTTCTGCCCTCAAAAGGAAACTGAGTACAGAAGCCTGAACATATTCAGAATGTGTACAACATACACTCACAAGTGTTAGGGTTTTTTTGTTTTTTGTTTTGCACTCATAATGAATTCTAGGCAAGGCTAGTGAGTTTATCAGCTCAATTTAAATGCTGATTTCTGAACTAGCCATCTGATTATGCTGCTGTCACCAGCCACTTGAAAGACTGCTATTATCTCACACAACTCTTTGAAGATTTATGTTCAGGGTCACAGATTGAATCTTTCTGTATCCCATCCCATCCCCACAAATACGTAATCTTGCTTAAAAACCTGTGGCTTTAATATCACTCTGTCAATGCATCTGAAGAAGTGGACTGATACTCACAAAAGCTTATACTAAAATAAATCAGTTAGTCCTAAAAGTGCTACCTGAGTCTTTTCCCCACTTCCCCCTTTTTTCCAGATTAACACAGCTATCTCTTTGAGAACTCCTGCTTCTGCTGTGTAGTTTGCAGTTTGTATTCAACAGAGACTTTTGAACAGTTGCTAAGGGTCCACTCTTAAACTCATCATGATGGGTGACAATTAGCTCACACTAGGCCTGCTGAAGCTATGTTGAGTCCAAACTTCTCCAAACCTAGGAATTTTGGAATTTCCTTCTAGGGTTGCCAGAGTGAAAACTGGAAAAGGCTTCTGTACATTTAATTGTTGTACAAACAGAGATTTTCAACATGTGTTGCTTGTTACTTGGTTGTTCAACAAGTAACACTTGCTGTAATGCCCTCTTCTACACAACCATTAATGGTACAGGAGCATTCTCCAGTTTTCAGTTTGGGAATTCCACTTTATGACAGCTCTGAGTGTTGCCTAAATCTGTGCTGATGTAAGAGTTATGTCCCTGAGCTGCGTCCAATAGCTCTGCCTTCTTTTCACCTCCTTTTTGACTCATCTGCTGGCTGAGATCTGCAATCAGCCAGGGGAAAAGAGTTATATCAGTGGTTCTCAAACTGTGGGACGACACCCTAAGGAGGGGCACGATAGTTGCTCAAGGGGAGGTGTAAGAAAAGTCAGCCTGCAAGTACAGCAAATGTGAAAAAGAAGGGCAAGTCTATGTGTGCACGTGTGCACACACTATTGAGGATTGGCTGGTCTCCTCAAAAGAGTGATGCAAAGTATCTTCCTCTGTTGTACCTTCCTTCAACCTCAGATATCGTAAAAATCAGCTTTCTTTTTCTAATGCTCTTCCCACTCAGCTTCTCCAAACATTGGTACAGCAGGCACATGCCCCTTAGCAACCATGACAAAGTGTGAAGATGGAGGGTGTGCATGGCATGAGAGGCTTGTGAGAAAGAGGGGGAGAGACGCATAGGATAGAACATAGGAGGACATAATAAGGAGCAGGGAGGGTGCATTATCCTCATGTAAATGTAAAGGGAAGTCACAGAAGTAAAAAGTTTGAGAACCACTGAGTTATGCCTTCATAAGGTCAGTTTAGTCACCACAGGAGGCTTGTATTCCTAGCCTTGTAGAGCCAGCAAATCTTTAAGATTGCACTGTACATCTTCTTCTGTTGTTTGTGGGCATGCAAATTAGAGCTGTGCTTCAATTAAAGGAATTTAATGTGCAAAACCTGTGCATATATATTTGAAAGTAATGCTGCTTCTTTCAAGCCAGCATGATGAAGAAGTTTGAGTGTTGAGCTATGACTCTGGAGAGCAGGGTTTGAATCCTTGGTCGGCCATAAAAACTACTGGGTGACCCTGGGCAGGTCATACTCTCTCAACTTCAGAGGAATGCAAGGACAAACCCTCTCTGAACAAACATTACTAAAAAAAACCCTGATAGATTCACCTAGGGTTTCCATAATTTGGAAACAACTTGAAGGTACAGAAAAAGAGCAAAATGGTGCTTCTGCCTAAATACTCTAATGGCACCAGATTCTGTCTGGAAGCGCTGGTTAGTACTTAGATGAGAAATCACCAGTGAATACCAGATGCCGTAGGCTCTTTCAGGGGAAGGAACTGACGAAACCACCTCTGAATATATCTTGCCTAAGAAAACCCTCTGAAATTCAAGTGCCTTCAAGGCAACTTGAAGGCACAAGCATACACGATGGTACTTACTCCCATTTTTCATAGGATTATAACTAGCTGCCTCAGTTAACGAGGGGGCACTTTGAAAATGGATTGATCTAGCCTATTAATCCACTATTTGTTGTGGCTATACAGAAGGGAAATTACCTCATATTTCAGTTCAGTTTCAGACTGACTTTCTTAGCTTTGTGAATTAATCGTCTGCTTCAAAAGTTGCCTGAGATGTCAAAATCAAACCAAGGCGATTGCCCATGCAAATTCTGAAGGAAGAATCTTAGTACAACTGTCATGGTAACATACTGAGTAAACATTCCACTCAGTGTTAGATTTGCCAGAGTAGCATCAGGATTGGAAACATTGTGTATTTGGAGCTATCCAGGAACTTTAGCTGTGACAGTTCAGCTGCCTTTGAATCTACAATTTATTATTCTTGTGTGATTCCTAATTTTTTAGTAAATTATGATCCATGATGTCTATGAAGGTGAGTCTCCCCCTCCCTCTGCTATTTATAAGGTATCCAAAGTCTTCTATCCACCTGACAAACTAGGAAATAAATCTTTTCTCTTGGATTCTACAGTAAGAGAGGAATTAAACATCTGTCTTGGATTCTAGATTATTAATATTCGTGTAAGACCAGTAAGAGAACAGTTAAATTTCCCAAAGAATTTATAGCCTTAACAATGAGGGACAAAAACAGAACATAAAATTGTTTGTTCCAGGCAAGGCTGGCTCTCACATTAGACAGGAGGCAGCTGATGTTGTTGGGGGCAAGCAAGACTGCCTCTGACCTCAAGCCATCCTTCCGGAGCATCTCCCTTTCTTGGAAGATGGAGATCTTTGTTCCATGCAGTTACATCACTGAATCCCTTGCCATTGCCAATTGTGTTAGAGGATGTTATCACACTGGTAGCATCATAGTAAGATTCAGCTGGTACTCCTGCCAGGTTTTGTACCTGGATGGTGGAAGGACTGACATCTTCACCTTTGCCTCAAGCAGCAAATGTCTTCAGCTGTGTCTGGTTGCAGGCTTGCTTGCACAGTATATAAGGCACAATGTTGAGGAAGGTCCTTTCCGTGTATGTGACATTGCAGAGAAGCTGCCGATCAAAGTGAAAAACACTGAGCTAGATAAATTAGAGGGAAAATTCTCACATAGCCCAGATGAGCCTCTCAGTGCAAAACATATTTCCTTGTTCATTCCTGATGTATAAAAAAAGATAGTTATTCACATACAGAACCCAAAAGAAATCCCATCCACTGAGAATCCTTAAAGAAAATATTTGTCTTGATCCAAAGTGTGAGAGAGATAGTAGGAGATCTAGAAATCACAGCAAAAGCTTCTCTGTGGGTTTTTACCTATGTCATATGTGAGTGAAGCGACATGATTTCCTCAGAAAAAATGCATCCCAGATCACGTCTCTTAGTCATACTCACTTTTATGCATAGAAATGTACTTCATTTTCCTGTACTGTTACGTGATTTAAATTAACCTTCTGACTTTTTTTTTTTTCCATTTAGGAATAAGAGAAAATCAGTACAGAGCAAATGCTTGGGAAGCAAGCAAAACTGTTCAGTATAATAAAGCAGCAAAGAAAGAGTCAAACCGGACAAAGGTAAAAAAACAACAAAAACAAAAAAGGGAACATCTTCCATTGAGCTTCCAGATTAGTCAGTGCCATACACTGAGGTTTTAAAAATGATGATTTATTTGTATGCAGTGTGTTGCTGTTTGCTGTGCGTTTAGTTGGATTTCACTTACTCAGCAGAAAAGTAAAGTGGCAGCTAAGATGTTACAATTCTGTTGGCAGCATGTTTATTAATTCATATACCTTTCACGTTCCTGAGAAAGAGAAAGCACCATGCATGCTGGAAGGAAAAACACATTCTTGACAAACATCACTGGTCCAATGTTACAAGTCAAGGAGCTTGGCAGCTTTTTGCAGAGTATCAGTTATCTTTCAGAAAACATAGCCTATGGGCTTACTGTGTTGCACAAAAGCAAATGCTGTGCCTCAGCCTGAAGAATGCCAAAAGAAAAAATATTTCTCAAGGCCTGTTCTGTTAAAGCCCAGTCCCGTGGCAAATGTAAGGCATTTGATGTAACACATCATTTGTGTTATTGTGGAGCCATACTTTGTGCCATTGCATTGATATAGAAAAAGAAAGCGGGCAGGATACTCACCAACTAGGAATGGGCCCCTTCTCTTCTCCCAGAGACCATTAGAACTAGGTGCCCTCTGAAGCAGGAAAGGAAGAAGAAATTAGCAATACAGACTGCCGCCATTGCCTCTCCATCTATTGCTGCCCTGTGATCTGCTGCTGTTTGTGTCATGCCCTCCCTTCATTAAAGCCATGAGAATCAAGTACCCTGTGAGCAGGAGTAAGGGCCCAGTCCTATCTAGTGAAGGATAATACTGTCAATGGTTATAAGTCACAATGGCTATGTACTATTTTTGATATGTAAGTAGTATGCCTCTGAGTTCTAGTTTCTGTGAACATGTACAAGAAGGTGCTACTGCACTCATGTTCTCTCTTAAGGGGTTTGGTCTGTTTCAGCATGGTTCTTGTGTTTTTAAGAAGATGAAAAATGCTGTGATTACCACTACTTCAAACAGCCTATTTTTACTGTTTTAATAATATATTGTTATTGATTACACATTCTGTGAGCTGCCTTGAGAGCTGGGTCAGCTCAAGTGTGAAGGCAGGTATTTTTGGTAAATAAACAACATTTTTGTGGTCAGTCTATACCTATGTAGAACACACCCTTAAATCTAAAGAGTTTGGATGGTAGCCCTGCTCCTTAATCCTTACATGTTCTCCCAAAGCACAAGACAGAGAATGTCTTGTATCAGGAGATGTGATGGAATTAGGGGAGTGGATATTCTGGGTCTCAGAATAGCTACCCAGCAACAGGTCGCCAGGCAACCAGCATGGCCACTCCAGAGAGAAATCTCACCCTTTAGTGTGAAGGAGGGGTTGGAGGCTTGAGTCAAAATGTATATATAGCAGGCACATTGTATTGATTTGAGGTCAGACTGCCAGAAGAGGGGCTAAAAGTCAGTCCTTCAGCCACAGAATTTCTCAGTCAACCAAAGGGGGTTGAATGAGAGCGGTGTGTTTTCTCAGAGGAAGCCTAGAGAGAGAAGCAGAAGAGAAATCAACCCACTTTTGAATCTGGTCAGAGAGAGTGACCTAGGTTTGGGAACAGAGCCTTTGGCAAAATGGTATCTGGAGGGTCTGTGCCTTTATACTGATGTGAAGATAAAAGAAACTGTTTAAATGCATTCTGAAGATCTGTTTGACCATGGAATCATAGAGTCATAGAGTTGAAAGAGACAACAGGGCCATCTAGTCCAACCCCCTGCCATGCAGGAACACATATCAAAGCATTCCCAACAGATGGCCTTCCAGCCTCTGCTTAAAAACCTCCAAAGAAGGAGACTGTACCACACTCCAAGGCAGCATATTCCATTGCCAGACAGCTCTGACCATCAGGAAGTTCTTCTGAGGTTCAGGTGGAATCTCCTTTCCTGCAGCTTGAATCCATTGCTCCTTGTCCTAGTCTCTGGAGTGGTAGAGAACAAGCCTCCTCCCTCCTCAACATGACATCCCTTCAAATATTTAAACATGGCTATCATGTCCCCTCTTAACCTTCTCTTCTGCAGACTAAACATACCCAGTTCCCTAAGCCATTCCTCATAGGTCATGACTTCCAGATCCTTCACCATTTTGGTCACCCTCCTCTGGACACATTCCAGCTTGTCGACATCCTTCTTGAATTAAGGTGCCCAGAACTGGACACAGTATTCCAAATGAGGCCTAACCAATGCAGAATAGAGTGGTACTATTACGTCCCTCGATCTAGACACCATATCCCTATTGATGCAACCAAGAATCGCATTGATTTTCTTGGCTGCCGCATCACACTGATGACTCATGTTCAGCTTGTAGTCTATGAAGACTCCTAGATCCCTTTCACACGTACTGCTATCCAGCCACGTGTCCCCCATCCTATATTTGTGCATTCCATTTTTTCTTCCTAAGTATAGGACCTTAAATTTCTCTCTGTTGAAATTCATTTTGTTAGCTTTGGCCCAGCTCTCCAATCTCTCAAGGTCATTTTGAATTTTGATCCTGTCCTCTGGGTATTAGCAACCCCTCCCAATTTGGTGTCATCTGCAAATTTGATCAGCATGCCCTCTATTCTTTCATCCAAGTCATTGATGAAGGTGTTGAATAGTGCTGGGCCCAGGACAGAACCCTGTGGCACTCCACTAGTCACTTCTCTCCAGGATGAAAAGCAGCCATTGGTGAGCACACTTTTGGTTCGGTCGGTCAACCAATTCCAAATCCACCTAACAGTAGCCCTGTCCAGCCTGCATTTTACTAGCTTCTTTGCAAGAATGTCATGGGGAATGTATGGACATACATACATACATACATATAAAACCAATACTTTATTCTATTTGTTATTTTAATAAAAATTATAGTATATTTTTATAAATTTTGATTTAGCTGAATAATTTTCAGTAGTTCTAACCAAACAGAAATACACTACCATAGATCAGTAATTTCTAAATAAAAACTGAAAAGCTTTACCCTTTTTATGTGAAGGTGATGTTTTAAGGAGAAGAGCAGAGCTATATAAAGTGGCAAGGCCCTTTAGCAGACTGAGTGGGGGAAGCTGCCATACTACTCTGTGAGGAGAAGAAGCAGGCCTTGTCACAGGAGAGTATACCTCTA